>CAKNXH010001301.1:149909-168813 GCA_932178445.1 Andricus quercusramuli
ATTGAATTTTGTTAACTATTTAAATCCCTATCAAACTTGAGCTTGAACTTTTTTTGGCTTTATATTTGAATTTCCCAAAAAGCTTGTATAATCCCAGGCAATCTTTTGTAAGCAGAAAAAAAAGTTCATTAAAAAGTTAGTCTTACTTCTGTTATTCGCACCCATACCGAAAATATAAGGAAAAAGGCCCGTGTTTCACCTGAGACGTTTGTCCGATAAAAGCGTTATAAAGTTTTCAATGCAGAAAAAGCAGGGCATAAAATAATCAACATCCTTGCCGTGTGTTCGAGGGAGCCCTGGAACATCGGAACAAATTTTCCAACGTGGAAGACGAAGGAAGATTACTCGAAGCTATTAAAAGTTATCGGCTTACTCCTTACGACTCAACTTACCCACCTTCCCTAACAGAAGTTCAATATTAAAGGAAGCCGTTAAGCTTTGGCTAAGTTCATTTTCTTAAGATGGTTTTATAGCATCTGCAACGTCAAGACGAATGATTATTCTAGTCTGCTGATCATAAACTTCCATAGAACGAGAAGCTTCAGCAAACTGTTTTTGTCTAGTACTTAGGATGAATACAAATTCAGATACAAAAAAACATAACATTCTATTCGATCTCTTTTTATAATTAATTTTATGCTTTTGCTTTCTCATAGAGAGAGGTTTGTGATTACATAAATTTTCAAATCTACTTTTTTGACATATTTCGTTATAATTCGACCCCAGGCGCTCGAAATAGTATATTATGCACCTAGGGAGAGAAAAAGTGCCTCTCCACTTCGGTAATTTTACAGGTAAATATAATAAGTTACCCAAAATTCATTTTTAGAAATTTCCGGAAATTTATTAAATTTTCGGTCATTCATGGTAATTTTAGCGGTATATATGGCAACTTACCATAGATTATCCAGAATTCATTTTTAAAAATTTATGAAAAATTCCGGTCGTTTATGGTAATTTTACAAGTAACTATGGTAACTTACCCAAAATTCATTTTAAAAAATTTCCATACATTTCCGGAAATTTATGACAATTTCGGTCATTTATGGTAATTTTGCAGGCAAATATGGTAACTTACCCAAAATTCATTTTTAAAAATTTCCGGAAATTTATGAAAATTTTTGGTCGTTCACGGTGATTTTACAGGTAAATATGGTAACTTACCATGGAATGCCCAAAATTCCTTTTTAAAAATTTCCGGAAGTTTATGAAAACTTTCGGTCATTTATGGTAATTTCACAGGCAAATATGGTAACTTACCCAAAATTCATTTCTAAAAATTTCGGTCATTCATGGTAATTTTGCAGGTAAATATGGTAAATCATGGAATACCCAAAATTCATTTTCAAAAATTTCCCTAAATTTCCGGAAATTTATGAAAAATTTCGGTCATTTATTGTCATTTTACAGGCATATATGGTAACTTTCCATCAATAACCGCAAAATTCTATTATCTGCAACCAAAATTTCCTCTCAGTTTTTACCGTGAGTGGGGTGATACAGTGGCGGACTGGCCATGCATTGTTGGTCAGAGAACCCTGACTGCGCCCCCCTTGTTTAGCGCCCTCTGAGGCATATAAAAACGCCCTAAGAAGCTTATATTTTTTAAACAAATTAATATATTTTAGATTGCAAAGGAAAGAGTGAAAAGAATATCCAAGAACCATAATACCCCTGACTTGCACAAATGCACATGTATTACTAGTAATACATATTTTCTCTTATTCGTTTTCTCTTTTTCCCTTCCATTTAATATTTCTAATGTATATTTATTTGTTTAAAAAGTTTGATTTTTACGAGGAGCCGGTTCATTGATAATTTTCTATTGGATTAGAAGTTTTACTTCCCTACAGTGCCGGTCTTTGGGGTGGGCGACCGGGGCAGCAGCCCGGGCGCTGCGTCTGGGGGGCGCCGCAATGGGGATTAAGCCTATTTATTTCCGAAATAATTATCCAAAGTGACCTGACTATAAAAATTTGTCTAACGGGAGACAATACATTTCCAAGAAGAGTTTAACTCCGATTTACACAAACCCAGTCCTTGTGGGCGTGTCTTCATTCTATTTACTTTCAAATAAGACTTTTCAATCAACTCTCGCCATTATAGACCTAATGTAGAAATCTTAGACTTCTTAAACATAATAAACGATAAATTACATGAGGTAGTAATTTGTAGTACATTGCGCTCGTGATATGGTAACAAATTCGACATCAGAAGGACTTTAAAGGTATATTCTACAGTTGATGGACAAACAGAAACAGGACACATTGATCCAAAAGTAGGAAATTATTGCTATGCTGTAGAAAATTATATTATATCAGTTGATCTAGCGCAGCAGCCACATTTAACTTCTAAATCTGTGGAGTATTTAGTAAAAAATGGACCACCAAGTATACAGAACATATCCTTCCCTAAGGATTCAAAAAATCGTCATTTCAATCCTAAATTTTCAAAGAAAATATTACAGAATGGTAAAACTCAATTACGAAGATGGTTAGTGTACTATAACTCTACCGATAAAGTATTTTGCTTTTGTTGTCAATTATTTGATTCAGCTGCGAAATCAAATATAGCTAAAAATGGTTTAAATGATTGGAAGCATATGGCAAACAGACTAAGAGAACATGAAGTTTCACAAAATCACATGTCTGCGTATAAAATTTGGTTGACACCGAACAAAGATCAAAATTAAACAAAAATATTGACGAAGAACAACAAAAACTTTTAGCCCGTGAGCAGAAACATCGGAATAATATCTTACATAGGTTAATTAGTATAGTAGAATTTCTAGCTACCAGTAATTTATAATTTCGCAAAATGGAAACTTTTTAGGCCCGTGGAATTATTCGGAAAGTATGATGTGGTAGTGAAAGAGCATTTACATCGACTAATTTCAAAGGAAGTAAGTGACCACTATTGCGGAAAAACAATTCAAACGGAACTTCTTATGTTATTGGCGAAAAAGTTTTTAAGTTACATTGTAGATCATTTGAAAATTTCAAAATACTATTCGCTGATTGCTAATTGTACAAGAGATAAATCATGTAAAGTGCAGTATTCTCTTATTGTCAGATATGTAGACATATGTGGCAATAGAATTCACATGAGGGAACACTTGATTTGTTTTAAATCTGTCGGAAAAACAACTGGTTTGAACTTAACAGATCATATTCTTCAAGTATTGCGTAAAAATTATATAAAAATTGAAGATTGCCGCGGTCAAGCATATGACAATGTGTCAAATATGAGAGGAAAAGAAAGTGGCATTCAAGCCAGAACTCTGGAATTGAATCCCAGAGCAAGTCTTCTACCATGTGGAAATCACAGTCTTCATCTCCTAATCTGTGATGCAGCAAAATCAAGTAATGCAACTATTGTCATCTTTGGAGTAACCCAGCGAATTTATGTTTTGTTTTCTGGGTCATCTTAGCGATGGGAAATTTCGATAACATATGTGGAATGTTTGCTTTCAAAAAATCTTTTTCCTACTCGTTGGCAAGGCAGAATTGAAAGCTTGAAGCCATTTAGGTATGAGCTAAGAAATATGAATGCAGCATTAATTGCTATTTCTAATGATAGAGATTACGATTCGGATGTTCGCCACGAAGCTCTGACACTTTCTAATGAAATCAATGATTTTAAATTTATGGTAGGAATTGTTGTTTGGTATGGCATCTTGTTTCAAGTGAATATTGTCAGCAAAGCAATACAAAATCAGTCTGCAGATCTTCTGGTAATTAAACAATTGCTAGAATCATGTCAGACTTATCTGCAGAACTATCGAAACACGGGTTTTGAAAGCGCTATGATATGTGCGAAGAAAATAGCAGCAGATTTGGAACTAGAATTAACGTTCCAAAGTGAGAAGCGAGTGCGACACAAAAAAAAACAATTTGAGCACGAAGCACCGATGAGCTACTCGAAGATAACCAAATTTCCGTATGGGTACGAAAATTATAGTAAATTTTATGTCAAGTTTTTGGTATTAAATTTTGATAGAATATTAAAATATTATAACTTTTGTTTATGTTATAATTTTTTTAGATGAGCAAAAGTCACATTTTCAAACATTTCGTTAATTTTTATTAATTATTTTTTTAATCGAGTATTTTGTATAGCATGCCTTTAGTTTGTACTGTAGAAGCCAAGCTATAATTTTCTTTGAAAAAATGTTTAGACTTTGTAGCTGTTAAAAAAGTCATAAACGACTAAATCCACAAATGCTTAACAAGCATGAATGTCTAGTACACATCAAGACATGTCACATATACATCTAAACAAATGAAAATTTAAAAAAAATCAAATAAATTTAAAAAAAATGTATCTTGCAACTTATAGAATTATCTATTATAATAATTTTTTTTTAATTTGACTAATTTTCAACAAACCATTCAGGATTTAAGTAAAACTTTTAAACTGCCATATTTTTTCGTTGAATGTATACAAACTAAATATTTTTTAAATTAATTATAATAAAGTACGATCGTCTGTTTGTCGTCATTGAGGATCTTTTAGTTCAAATTTGAATAACGATTGTCATTATTTTAGACATTTAACAATTATTGTTCAATTAGGCAAAAATTCAAACAAAAGTTACAACGTATCTTATAATGATATTTTTGATTGAACACAAATTTATTAAGTTCTGGAATGTAAACAATTTGTAAAAACTATCAAAAACCAGCTTTTAACACTTCGACAAAAAGCGCAGTTTTTAGTATTAAATATTTGTTCTTTAAATAAACATTGCATATAATATTTAATGAATGTCAAGATTTATTCAAAATTGAACAAACCTCTTCCTCTTACTTGAGCCTTTTTTGCGCTGTGATACCTGCTAGTTCAATCTTTCTATCCTATGTTTAACACACATTTTTTAAATAAAAGCTTAAAACGCACATTTTTAATCATTCCTTTCTCCTTAGATGCAGTCTTGACCATAGTTATTTACATACATAAAAGTATGAACAAAATTTTCCTTCAAATTAAGTTGTTTTTTTTTTTTAGTTTAAAGTAGTTTTTCCACTACTTTTCCATAAAATTGTTGATTGATTTAAAAAGGTACTTCTTATTTTTGAGTGTACTTTTTTTCTACAGTTAGACACTTTTTTGATACTTTTTTTAGTTTCATAGAACACTTGGAAAACTGCTAGTTTTAAAATGCAGAATTTGTTTTTTTCTTTCGGATTATTTAAGCTTAATCTCAATGCTTTAAGATTCAAATTTTGAAGTTAGTATTTCTTTCCGCAGCAAGAGATGTGATAAACTCCTACTGTTGGGTCACCAACACTTTCACAGTTCTTCAAAATGTACCTGGAGTTGAAGGAATTCACCATGCAGGTCTAGGAATAACTAATGTTGGAGATGAAGCTACTATTGATCAGCAGTATTATAAATGGGTTAGTTTCAAATAACTGTTCCTTTGCTTTTGGAAGCTTAAAAATGCTTGAAATTCCAGAATATTTCGAACTTTGTCCCTATCCTCTCAATTTCTGTCTCTTTCAAACTAAGTCGATAAAAAAAGTTTTTTGGGCCATTTAAGGCCAATTCCTACTTTATCGACATGTTTTCGCGACAACTTATGCCCACGCGAATTAAGATACCGAATTGAAAATTTTGGAAATTATATAAAAGGCTATAAAGAACGTTTATACGGTCCTAAAATTCTGGAACTGCATACAGATTTAATTTCGTATTTTTTGTTGTTGAATTTTCAACCAAATGGTAAAATTTTCAACATCAAAGTTAATTTTTAAACAAACAGGTGCATTTAGAATCGAACAATTGAACTTTAAAGCAAAATACGTGAATTTTCTACCAAATAGTTCAATTTTCATGACAAAACCATAAACTTTTTATTTTTCTATTTCAAACAAATAGTTGAATTTTTCACTACAAAAGATCAGGTTTCAGCCAAAAATACAAAGGTTAAATTTTCAGTGAAAATAAAATTAATTTTTTATTTTCAAAAATGAAGATTTTTCAGTCGAGATAGATAAAAAAGTTCATCCAAATTGTTGAACTTCCAAGCCAAAAATATAAGTTTCAACGAAAAAAAATGATTAACCAAAAAGTTAGATTTGTAACCAAAAAACGAAAATTTCAATCCAAGAAGATTAGTTTTCTACCAAAAGGACGAATTTTATACCAGAAAAGATTAATTTTCAACAAAAAAGATGAACCTTGAACGAAAAAAAAAGAAAATTTCAACAAATTAGTTTAATTTTTACCCAAGTAATCGAATTTTCAAATAACATGACCAATTTTTAACAAAATACTTAAAGCTTCAACTAAATGTTCAACTAAAATTATAAATCTTTAACTGGAATAGTTAAATTTTAAGTTAAAAAATTGCTTTTTAATTAAAAGTAACGAATTTTCAACAAATAATGTAACAGTAGATATTTCAAACAAAAAATATGTATTTTAAATAAAAAATAGTTTAATTCCACAAAAACAGACAAGACATATTTAAGTGGACTTTTCAACATTAAAATATGAATTTTCAACAAGAAGTTCATCTTCTACCAAAATAGTTGAATTTTCAACCAAAAAGGATGACTCAATACAATTTTGAATTGAAAAAAAAAAGTTGAAAACTAAAAATATAATATCAGGGTTTACCCTGACCTAGATAAACCTGGATATCAGGGAAAAGACAGGAATTTTTTTTTAAATATCAAGTTGTTTTATTCCGCTTATAAAAGATTCTATGTTAAAAACGTTACAAGCTTATTATTTCTGATCTTTGAATATTAATGGTCAAGGAAAATGAAAAAAAAAGGTCGGGGAAAAAATAGGGAATTTTGAAAATGAAGTTTTGCGACCACCCTGATATTATATTTTTATTTACTACTACTTTTTGGTTGAAAATTCAACTATTTTGGTAGAAGATGAACTTTTTTTGAAAATTCATATTTTAGTGTTGAAAAGTCCACTCGAATATTTCTTGTCTGTTTTTGTGGAATTTAACTATTTTTTATTTAAAATACATTTTTTTTAAATATCTACTGTTACATTTTTCGTTGAAAATTCGTTACTTTTAATTCAAAAAGAAATTTTTTAACTTGAAATTTATCTATTCCAATTAAAGATTGCTAATTTTAGTTGAAAGTTTGAATATTTTGTTAAAAATTGTTCATGTTATTTGAAAATTCGATTACTTGGGTAAAAATTGAACTAATTTGTTGAAATTTTCTTTCTTTTTCGTTGATGGTTCATCTTTTTTGTTGAAAATTGATCTTTTCTAGTATAAAATTCGTCTTTATGGTGGAAAACTAATCTTCTTGGTTTTTTTTGGAAACTCATATTTTTGGCTTGAAAGTTCAACAATTTGGATGAACATTTTTTTCTTTCTTGACTGAAAAATCTTTATTTGTAGAAAATTCGATTTTTTGTTGGAAAATTAATCATTTTAGTTGAAGATTCACGCCTCAGGTTGAGCATTGTGCTATTTTATTGAAAATTCGTTTACATTTATCAAAAATTAATTTTATTTTCACTGAAAATTTAACCTCTGCATTTTTGGCTGAAAGCTGATCTTTTGTAGTGAAAAATTTAACTATTTCTTTGAAAATTCTTTCTTTTTTTTAGAAAATTTTTCTTCATCATTAAAAATTCATCTATTTCGGTAAACATTTCATATTTTTTGGTCGAAATATCAACTATTATATTTTTTATTGAGAATTGATCTTCTTGTTAAAAATTCAACTGTCTCATAAAAATGGATTATGTCTCATAAAAAGTTCATCTTTTTGGCATGAAAATTGAACTATTTGGTTGAAAATTCACATATTTTGATTTAAAGTTCAATTGTTCGATTGCAAATGCACCTGTTTGGTTAAAAATATATTTTTATGTTGAAAAGTTCACTATTTGGTTGAAAATTCAACTATTTTTGGTTGAAGTTTAGTATTTTTTGTTTAATAAATCGACTATTTGATTAAAATCGAAGTTTGTGGGTAGCGAATTCAAGTATTTGGTTAAAAATACATTTATTTTGCTATACATTTAAGTTTTAGTTGAAAATTACAGTATTTTGTTAGATCATATTTTTTGCTCAGAAAATTCGTCCGTTTAGATTAAAAATGCGTCTTGTTTTACCTAAAATGTAACTCCTTTTGGTTGCAAATTCGACCATTTAGTTGAAAAGTCATCTTAGTAGGTTGCAAATTGACAAATTTGGTTAAAAATTCAACTATTTCGTTGATAATTCAATTACTTTTTTGAATATAAACTATTTTGTTAAAAAATCATCTTTTTTGGTTGAAATTTCATCCTTTTGGATTGAAAAATCACCTTGCGTGGTACAAAATTAAAATGCTGGTTTTTTATATTAATGGTCATGGAAAATGAAAAATTGGTCAGGGAAATTTAAAAATGAAGTGTTTCGGCCACCCTGAATGTCCTTATTTTTCAACCCAATATCTCAATGTGTGTAAACGTGATTGGTTGCGAAAAATGTCCCTAAGGTAGGAATCGGGTAAATATTACATGGCCTTAAGCAATTCATTCAGAATCGAATAAAAAATCGATTCTCGAGTTTCAATTCTATCCTCCGTTAGACTCTTATCTTCTACTACTATACCCTACAATATTCTTATATCATACGTGTTATGACGTGTTATGCAACAGGTCTGCTTCGTTCTTGCCCTGCAAGCCATTTTCTTCTACGCGCCCCGAGCATTATGGGGTGTTTGGGAACGAAACACCGTGAATTTACTCTCGAAGGATTTGGCTTCTCCTATCCCAGAAGAATCTTGGACTGAGAAGAGAAGAGCTCAACTCGTCAGTTACTTTGTCAATATCAATCAACGTTCCCAGAACTTCTACGCTATACGATTCTCGATTTGCGAGATAATGAATCTGGTCATCACGGTAAGTTTGTTTATTAATTCAGGGTTGCTACTAGACCTGGAAAAGTTATGGAATTTTAAAAGAATTTTCAGGGTGTCTACTAGGGTGGTCCACATTTTTTTTCTCGAATTTTCATGCATGTCACCCGGAAATTTGTTCGAATCCACAAAAAAATAAAACCATTTTTTTTTTAATAATTATTTTCTTGAAAATTCATTTTTTTTTGTAAATAATTTTTCTATGAAGTTTAACACGTACTTCCCATAAGAAAAAAATACGTTTTTGTAAATTTCATTAAAAATCGTCAATATTAGGCGAATCGAGTTGAAACTGGGCATTTCTCTTCACAATTAGCCATAGAATACAAATAAAATATTGCTTTTTAAATATCACGCCTGTAAATCTGTTTTATGGGGCCTCAGATAAACCTCATAAGTGAAAAAAGGGTTTTCGAGCTTTTGGCGTTAATTATGATTTTTTTTGCTTAATTTTTCATGCAATTTGTTTCTAATAGTAAACAAAAATTCTAGTATATACTGTTAATTATATGCTTACATGAATTGTTTCAACAATGTATTACTGTTTTTAGCAATTCGCTCTTAGAATAGTCAGAAAGTCTCGTTTTTTTTCTCAAAAAATGTCCACTGTGCAATTTTCAATTTGTAATGCTTAATTAATGTTGAGAAATAATTGTTTAAACAATTTATTATTATTACTAATAATATTCTCTTAGAAAAATGCAGTTTTTTTTTTCAAAAAATTTGCACTTTTTGTCCAGTTTTCAATTAGAGTGCCGCAAATAATTAATTAAATTAACGAAATTAATTATTTACACAATTTCTTCCTTTTAACAATATTTACTCCATTTGATTATTGCTAAAAAAGTTGCAGTTATATCTAAAATTTTCAACTATTTCTGTACTTTCCACTTGCAGTAAGTTAATCATTCATTTAATTTACCAAGAAGAATTATTTGAACAAATTATTATTGTCTATAACTATCTTTTTTATTAATTCTAGATAGCTGCGGTTTCTTCTGTTTTTCTACTTGTAGCCCACTCTTTACTTAGTGAAGTTAGTCGTTTTAACAATGTATTATTGTTTATATCTGTTTTCTTCTAAATAAGTGCTAAAAAGTTGTGATTTTTCTGAACTCTTAAACTATGTCCATCCTTCACATAGTGAGGTAATAATTAATGCAAGTTAACAAACATGCTTATTTAAATAATTAATTATTGTTTAGAAATATCTTTTCTCAGAGTAATGCTAGAAAGTTGCATTATTTCTGAAATCTTTAGTTTTGCTTTCACTTTTTAGTTATGAACAAATAATAAGTGAACCTCAACAATTATCAATTTTTAAATAGTATTGTAGTTTTTTAAGTAAATTATTTTTGCTTTTTTCCCAATGTTGAAAAAAAATTAATTTCAACAAAAAATCTATCTTACACGAGACAAGAACAAAGAATGGAATAATTAGAAAAAAAGGCAAAGGAAAGTTGAAATTTAAGAAAAAACCGCAACTTTCTAGCACTTATCTAAGAGAAGATAGATATGTATAAACAATAATGAAATGTTTAAACGACTATTTTTGTTAACTCGTATTAATTATTACCTCATTAATATAGATGAAGATAGTTATAAGCCACAATAATTTGTTTAAACAATTCCGTTTGCTAAATTTAATTAATTATCAAGTCACTCTTATTGAAAAATAGACAAATAGTTAAAATGTTAGAAAAAACCGCAACTTTTTATTATTAAGCAAAAATAATATTGAACAATAATAATAAATTGTTTCAAAAATTATTTTTGTTAGCTTGAATTAATTATTACTTTACTCTAATTGAAAAGTGGACAAAAAAATGATAAATTCCAGGAAAACCCCAAATATCTAGTATTACTATCGAAGATAGTTTCAAACTTTTATAATTTGTTGAAACAATTATTTTTGCTACATTGAATTAAATAAGTTTAATGTCCCAGTAATTGTGACGGTCCCAGTAATCGTGAAACTTGGTTATAGTTTGATTATATTGTTACGAAATTGTGTTAGAAGTAAAATTTAATAATAAAAATCACTTATTTTTATCATTTTATAATAGCAAATAGAAATTACATTCATTCAAAGAATATAAAAAGCAAGAAAATTGGCATCACGGTTACTGGCATGTTTACCTTATTAAATGCTCTAAGTGAAAAGTGGACAAAAAGTTTATAAATTTTATTGTTTAAAAACGCAATTTCCAGCATTATTCAAAGAGAATATTATTAACAATAATAATAAATTGCTTCAAGAATTATTTTTGTCAACATTAATGCACTATTACCTCACTCTAAATGAAAATTAGACAAAAAGTGGAAACATTTTTGGACAAAGCGCGACTTTCTATCTCTATTGTAAAAGAAAATTGCTAAAAAACAATAAATTGTTTAAAAAATTTATGCGAACATCTAATTATTATTATAACAAATTATTTTCTCTGATAGAAACAAATTTTATTGACGATTCTGAATAAAATTCACAAAAACGTATTTTTTTCTTATGAGAAATACGTATTGAACTTCATGGGGCTTGCGCCACCTCTAAATACAATTTTTTTTTGTGGATTCGAAGAAATTTTCAAGCGATATGCATACAAATTTGAAAACTAAATTTCAAATGCATTTTTGGACCACCCTAGTATCTACCCTACCTAGAAAACCTGGAATTGTCAGGGAATTTTTTCGAGAATGTGCTTAATTCTTTTTAAATTGCAATATAAAATTTAATATCAATAATTCTTTATTTGTCGAAACATTACTGTATTTAACTGTTTTGTTCAAAATTTGTTTTGTTTGAAATTAATTTCTTCAAGTGAAGATTTAACTATTCTATTTGTGGTTGAAAGTTGATAGCATTTAGTTTAAAATTCGTTCTTTTCGGTAATCTTCTTATTTGAAAGTTCATCTTTTTGCTTTAAAATTTAACTGTTCACAATTTTTTCTCTCTCCGAACTGAAAAATCTTTCTTAGTTGAAAATTCAACTGTTTTTGATTAAAAATTAAAATCTTTGCTAGTTGCAATATCAATTACTACATTTTCTATTCGTAATTCATGTTTTTCTGGATGAAAATTTAATTACGTAGTTGAAAGTAAAATTCTTTTGTTCAAAATTAGTTTTTGTTGTTGAATATTCCATCATTATAGTTAAAAATGCATCTTTCGTTGAACAAATAATTTTTTCTACTGCAAAATTCAAATATTCAATTTTTCGTTGAAAAATTATATTTTTTAGTTGAAAATTCGTTTTTTTGTTGTTGTAAAAATTAATCATCTCAGTTTAAAATTTATCTCTTCCAGTTGATCCACCATTTTAGTACAAAATTCATCACTTTGTTTGAAAATTTGACTATTTTTTGGAAAATTAATTTTTTCTGTGGAAAATTATTTTGTTTAAACTAAAAATGTAATTATTTCAATTGAATATTCCATCATTTTAGTTGAAAATTCATCATTTTCTTTGAAAATGTAACTATTTTTTTGAAAATGTTGCTTTTTTATTGGTGAAAATAAAATTTTGTTCACTGAAAATTTAACAACGTATATTCATTTTTTGGATGTTAATTTATCTTTTTTAGTTGAAAATTCATGTATTTTTTGGTAGTGATTAATCTTGTTGGTTTAAAATAAGATGCTTTATTGAAAATTTAACTGTCCTAGTTGATTGATTTTTTTACATGTTAACTAGAATTATTCAGAATTCAATAGTTATTTAAATGTCCTTCATATTTTTCATTCATTCATAAGTATACAAGAAATTGTTGGTAAGTTAGTCTGCGACCAGTAGTACGTGTAAAAATGGAATTAAATTGATTGGATTAAAAAAAAAAGTAGACCTGGAAAAATCATGGAATTTTGAAACAATTGCTGGGATTTTTTATTCACGCCTATTTTAGATTCTTAATAATTATTATACTACGAGTTTTTCCCGAATGCAAAAAAAATTATCTTCAAATTTGAGCCAAATCGGTTAATATTTAGAGGCGGCACAGAGACCATGTAGCTTCCCATTGATTTAACAGGGGAAAAAGTCCGCTTTTTGTAATTCTAATATTTAAACGAAATAATATGTCAAAAATAATTTCGAGTTTCAGCATATTGTTCAGAATTCGTCAGAGAATAAAAATCAATCATAAATTTTGAGAGTGAAACTCTAACGGAACCTCAAGAGAACGTCAAAAATGACAAATTTGAATTTTACGTTATATTGCAACTTATTAACGCTTTTTTCGAGATTTTTTTAATAAATAATCATTAGTATGTGAGTTAACAGTACCCAGTCATTTTAAACTAATTTTCAATTGAGTTCCAATTCAGTTACTTTCTTTTAATTGATAATTCATCTCTTTTGGTTCAATATTCTACTATTTGATTGCGAATTGTACTGTTTTGTTGAAAATTCAACTTTGTTGTAAAAAAGTCATCTTCTTAGGATGAGAATTCGTATTTTTTGGTTCAAAATTTTTGTTTACATGAAAATTGTATCATAGTTTTGGTCCAGAATTCATCTATTGTAGATAAAAATTCTACTATTTGGTTAAAAATTTGATTATTTTGTTTAAACTTCAACTATTTAAAAAACTCATCTTTTTTGGTTGAAAGTAAATTCTTTTAATTTGAAAAGTCTACTATTATATTTTAGATTCAGAATTCATCTCTTTTGGTTGAAAACTCTGTTTTTTGGAAAATTACTTTTTTTTAATCATATTTTTTTGTCAAAAATTTCACTATTATGATGAAAATGCAACCCGGTTTTCTGAGCATTTTGGTCTGTGAAGTCAGTGATTGGGAAAATTATAAAGTCAAACCGAGAAAGTTAGCAATTTAAAATCGTTCGTGGAATGAACATCTTAAAATTGTGAAGAAAAAAATATTGAATACTTATTTCAGTTGTTACTCAGCTAACTATAAACCAACAACCCATATTCCCTATTTTGAGAGCATTCTGGACCGTGAAAACTGAAACTACTTTTACAGTAATTTACATTATATATTTATTTTACTTTGGATTTATAAAATGTTTAATTATTTTCAAAATTCGTGTGATAAATCAATTAGTATCTAATAATTATAAATATAAACGCTTAAAAATAAATCAGGCAAGATTTAATTTTTAACGCGGAATTAGCCTGGATTTTGTTAAAATTTTGAGTGACCACCCTGAATGGATACGAATTGATTTTTTACTAATAAAAATAATACGATTATAATTCCAGAATTAACAAAAAAAAATCTTACAATGATATTAGTGAGAATTATTTAGAATTCAAATATTATTGAAACCCCCTTTCTATTTTGCATTGGTTAATAATTGTACTAGCAATTGTTAGTCAATTCGTCTTCAACCAGTATAATGTGTAGAAATTGAATGGAATTGACTGGATTTCTCCAAAAATAGACCTCGAAAACCTGGGAAAGTCATTGAATTTTGAAACCGGACTTCTGTAGAAAGCCTGTAATTAAAATACGTTCTTTTGTAAAGTATTTAATCTAATCTTAATTTCCTTTTTAGGTTTCGCAGATTTATTTCATCAACCTCTTCCTCGATGGTGAGTTTTCTCTCTACGGACCAGCTGTCATGCAATTCATGTCCGCATCTAATTCCGAAAATATGGTTAGTCCAATGACTCGAGTCTTTCCTCTGAAGGCAAAATGCTCGATTTTCGTTTTTGGTGCATCAGGAACAGTTCAGAATTTTGACGCTATCTGCGTTCTGCCTCTGAACGTCGTCAACGAGAAGCTTTTCACCTTCTTCTGGTTCTGGTATATCTTCCTATCGATTGCTGGTACGCTTGCAATCATCTACAGGTAAAAAGTTGTTATGCTTTATATATTGTTGTTGTTTTTTGCCTTCTATTGTCAGGGGTGTCACAGTCGCCTTTTTAAAGAAAAAGTCAGAGAAAATGTAAAATTAATCCATATGTAAAATCTGAAGGGTAGTAATACAGAACTATATAAGCAACATTTTTATCGAAATTATTTTTATTGCATGAACAAATCTTCAAAATTCAAATACACATCGTAGAAAAATAATTTGTTCTAGATGTCATATTCTGATACAATAATATTTAAATAATTTTTAAAATAAAATTAAAGTTAAAATTTTAACGTAATAAAAATTTTTTCAACCTTTCGGCATTTATATTTCTTGAAACTGTCATTTAATGCCAAAAAAAATATTATATTTTTTTTCGGATTTCCAGCAAAGAATGTATGTCATACAAAAAAAATCTTCATTCTTATTTAACATCCTCATATATCGGGCGAATTTTTCTATTTTTTCAACAAAATAAAAATTCGATTTTCAATCGCTATCCAAAGCCTATTTTTAAAACCTATACAATTTCAATCTTGAAATTTGAATCGTCTAGTTGCAAAACCGGCCAACTCCTCGATTTTGGGAAATGCGTTTTTTCAGTTTTTTTAGTCCCAAGTGAACTTTTTAATCAACTGAAAACAAGAAACCATGAAAAAACCGCTCAAATCCCTGTTTTATATGAGTTTGAAAATCACGATTTGCTGCAAAACCGGTCAAATATCTATGCTGAAAATGGCCGCTTGTTTCGTGTAGTGTTCATGTACATACTTAAGGATAAAGAAGTTTGTGGAAGAAGTTCCTTTTAATCAAGCAAGAAATAGGAAAAGTGTTTTGAAACATACTGCCCTAATGTCTTTAACAACCAAAGAGTTTTGGTTCCCATCTTATTCTGGCTAAGTGTGACAGAAAATCAGCTTTCCCCAACAATTTTTTGTTTTGGAGATGGCCGATTTTGCAACTTTATTTATTCGTATTCAAAAACTTAGTATCTCGGGAGTATGTATTTTTATTTTGTATTCTAACTGAAAATTTAATTGTTTATTGCAATCCGCAACCAAGCCTGCTGCTATTTTATGCTACTGTGACTTCGAGATTGTCAACTTTTACATCCTTTTTCTCGATTCTGGATAACTATTTTTAATCAAACTTTCTTGCTTTCCTGAATAATTCCCTTTTTCCTTGTTCTTCCAGGTCAATTTAAAAAAAAAATCTGCTTAAAAAATAAAAAACCGAAATTTCAAGTTTTGCTCGAAACCCATGCGAGTAATGAAAAAAAAATGTAGAGAACAAATTTATTTCTCGGGAAAATTCCTACAAAATGATCCACTTATTAATTTATTTTTTATTTTTGAGAAACTTCATTTTTTAATTTCACATATTGTTGAACATACTTACTATATTTATTATCATAAAAAGATAACATTTTTTAATTTAAGAACTATTTTCAGAAAATCCGAGTCTTATAATATAACTGTGAACAAAGAATGTCCCATTAAAATTGAAAAATTTATTTGTCCTACAAAAAAACTTAAAATAAAAAAGAATATATAAGCAAGTCATTTTATAGGCATTTTTCCAAAGAATAATTTTGTTCTCTTGAGTTTTTTATATCTCTTGCATCGTTTTCAAGAAAAACTTGAAGTTTAGATTTTTTAAACTAGTTTTTACAATAACGGCCCTGGCAATGGATTTTTTTATCGTAAAATAGCTAAGAGAGATCCCAGATACCAAACCAAGCAACACATTTGTAGTGTTTGCACCTTTGTGTTAAAGTCATTTCAGACAAACTGTGATAAGTTTTGTTGAACATTCATCTATTATGGTTGTAAATGTAGGTCAATCTTTTTTCTCATTTCGACCATTTAATGAAAAATATAACTGTTTGGGTATAAATTCAAAAATGTTGAAAATTCGTCTCTTTTGCTTGAAAGTGCAACTATTTGGTTCTAAATTCAACCGTTTGGTTGCATATTATTATTATTTTTGTTGAAAATTCAACTATTGGGTTTGTTAATTTATCTTCTCCGACTTGAAAGTCAAATTTTTTCAAACATCCGAACTTTAGTCTGAAAAGTCAACTTTTTTGTAAAAAATTCATCTCTTTTGGTTGAATATTCATGTTTTTGGTTGAAAATGCAAATATTTGGATAAAAAGTCAGCTGTCTTGGTTGAAAATAAACTTTTTTGTTGAAAAATCATCTTTGCGATATAAAAAGTTGAAGGTTTTCGAAAACATTACAGTATTTAAATTAAAAACTCAACTTTTCTCTGAAAATGTATATCTTTTGGTAAAGATTTAATAATTTTTGTTTAAAGATTCATAATTTTAGTTAGAAATTCATCTCTGGTCAAAGTTGAACTAGTTTGTTAAATATTCATTTTTTTTCTCGTTGAAAATTAATTTTTTAACTGAAAATTTAACTATTCTATTTTTGATTGAAAATTGGTTTCTTTTTTTAATAGAAACTTGTAGATTTAGTTAAAAATTCCTCTTTTCGGGTAGAAAATTAATCTTATTTGAAAAATCATCTTTATTTTAAAGTTGAACTATTTGGTTGAAAATTTATCTTTCTTATTCTAAAATTTGTTAAGTGTCAAAGGTTTACTTAGCTTTTAACAATATAAATTACAATTGATGTGAACATTACTTGTAAAATTTATTCTACAAATTGTGTCCTTGGTTTTCACCACCGAATACAGCAATAGAATTTCATTGAATATGATGTAAATGCAAGTCGATAAATCAAATCAGTAATAGAATCCAAATTTTCAAGTAGACAAGTGTTTATACTGACATTACTGGTCACTTTTAGCCCCTTTTTATTATAAATTAGTCACTTTTTTCAAGTACATTAGTCTGTGGCAACCTAGTTTATTGTTTATTTTTATTGAATAATTTTACGTGACTGTCTGTACCAGCCACCCTTTATCACGAGATTTTTATTCACTATTGGCATTATTATCACCGAACTCTTTCAATCAATTTCATGAGAGAGTTGCAGAATTAAATACGTGATTTTTCACACACGAAAAATGACTGTTACACATTCACATGCTCGTCAAGTTCATCAAGCTCTTCAAACGTGAAGTGCACGCGTCAATTAAAATTCACGTTTGAATTCTTCATTAAAATAGGGTTAAAAGGCTGCTGATTGATGGTCTTTATATACTTCATTTTTAATCTTGTTGTAAATAGTTTAAAATTGAACTTTAACTTTATTCTCTTCAGATGAAAAAAATCAATACTTGCAAATTATAAATATTGTACGAGTAGAATATTTACGGTATGTGTTAGGTAGATCAGAATCTAGTATTTTTGTATCTTTTTATTTAAAAAGTTGCCAGCAAAATCCTCGTGAGGAAAAATACGGGAAGCAAGGCTTCTGCTCGTAAATCGTTTAATATTCGATTCGCTATTAAAAATATCCACAAAAGCCCTAGGTCTGGCCTTATCCAACTTGTAAAGGTGGACTATAACAGACATTTTTTGTCGACGGGCATAAAATTTGCAGGCGTTATTGAAGGAGTTATGATTTTCGCACCAATCAATCTGCAATCTTGCCTTTTAATCGAAGTTGGCTGTTTTTTTTAGGTGGAGCTGATAGCACGTATAAATCTTCTTACAATCTTGTAATTAAACTGTTCAAAACCAAATAATTTTATGTCAAATCATTTAGCAGATTATAATTAAAGCGATTCAAATTAAATGAATTCGAACATAAAGAAATATTACAGAATTTCAAATTGTATTATTTTAAAAGCAAATCCTCCAATATTACAAACTTTGAGTAAATATTTTTAAAATTGAAAGTCTTAAAGAGCGAAAAGTAATTTGAGTATTAGAAATTAAAGAATTGGATATTTTAGACATGTATAAATCCGAAGTTGAAGGTCCTTTTGTTTGAGAAGTCAATTGTTCGGTTGATAATTCATGAAAATTCGTCTTTTCAATATAAAATCAATTTTTTTGTTAAAAATGCAACCTGTTTGTTTGAAAATCAATCTGTTTAAGTTGAAGATTCAAGTATTTTGTTGAAAATTCGTATTTTTTGTTAAATTCAACTCATTGATTGAAAGTTGAACTACTTTCTTCAAAATTCTTTTTTGTTTTGTTAATGATTCATAATATTAGTGGAAAATGCATCTATTTAGTAATACCATTTTTGGTTGAAAGTAGATCTTTTTTCA
>CAKNXH010001301.1:168823-202881 GCA_932178445.1 Andricus quercusramuli
TTTTTCAGCTGGAAATTCATGTATTTTGTTAAAAATTCGACTTTTTTCATAGAAAATTAACCCTTGTGGTTGAGAAGTGAATTATTTGGTTGGAAATTTATGTATTCTATTGAGAATTTGTCTTTCTGGTAGAAAATCAATCTGTTCAAGTTGAGGATTCAAGTTTTTTCTAGAAAAATCGTATTTTCGGTTAAACTCAACCGTTTCTGGTATAAAATCAAAATCTTTTGGTTGAAATATCAACTATTACATTTGTTTTTCAAAATTCATCTGCTTAGGTTAAAAATTTAACTCATTTTTCGTTTCAGTTGAAAATTCGTTTTTTTTTGCTGGAAAATTAATTTTGTTGACGGAAAATTTTACTATTTAGTTGAAAATTCAACTGTTTGATTATGTATGTATTTGGTGCGAATTCGTCTTTTATAGTAGAAAATCAATCGTTTTTGTTGATAATTCACTTATTTGGTTCAAGATTCAACTGCTTTGTAGAAAGCTTCTCTTTTTGGCTTGAAAATATGACATTTTGGATTAAGTTATTTTTCTTTATTTACTAGAAAATCCTACTTAGTTGAAAATATAACTCTTATTGAAGATTCATTTATTTTTGTAGAAATTTAATCTTTTTTTATGAAAAGTGTAACTGCTTGGTCGAAAATGAATCTGTTGTGATTGAGGATTCAAGTATTTTGTTGAAAATTGGTATTTTTTGTTCAATTCGACTGTTTTTTATTAAAAATTATAATATTCTCTTTGATAAATTTTCAAATATAAGCCGCTGATAATAAAAAGTGGAAATATCTCGTAGGTGAGTAAAACGCAGCTATAGAAAAGTGCCTAATTGGATATAATTTCACGTTTGTAAAAATCAGTAATAGAACATTGGCAGTAAAAAATAGACAACGATACTTGGGCCGTAAGAAACAGGAATAGAGAATCTCGGCAGTAAAAAGTGGACACAATAATAATGAACACGCGTGTCCACTTTTTACTGCTGAGTTTTTCAATTCCTGTTCCTTACGGCCCAGTATCGTTGTCTACTTTTTACTGCCAATGTTCTATTACTGCTTTTTACAGACGTGAAATGATATCCAATTAGGCACTTTTCTATAGCTGCGTTTTACAAACCTACGAGATATTTCCACTTTTTATTATCAACGGCTCATATTACATTTTTGGTTTGTTGAAATTTTCAGGAAAAAAAACTTTGCATAATTTATGCACGGTCCCTTTCTGCGTGTGAAAATAAATATTTCATCTTTTCCCTTTTACGTGAAAAAATTACCCCAATCATCCTTTTTTAACCTCGTTATGCGCTGTGAGCCCTGTGATTTTTAAATTGTAGTATCAGGAGGAAATATTGTACAAATAAAGTATTTAATATGAATATTTAATTCTCTATTCAGGGTCCTCGTGTTTACTCAACCCTGGGCAAGACTCTATTTGTTGCGTGCTCAAACTCTAATTAATTCGCGAAAAAAGCTCGAGACTTTGGTGGCAACGCTTCATTTTGGAGACTGGTTTCTGCTGAACCAACTTGCGGAGAACGTGAGTCCCATCGTGTACAGAGAACTCGTTGATGAACTTGCAACGGAAGTTTCGTCGAAGCACTTTGAGGCACACGTGTGAACACGAGTTTTCAGAAGACCCGAACTTCCGACCTTCGGTCTAAGTGTTTTCAAGCAACGAATTTCGACATAGTTTATACCAAGTGTGCCTTCTGACCAAAATTATTTGAAACTTGACAAACATTCCAAATTGACCAAAAATTATTTATTGTTCTTTGAATACGTCCAAGTACAAATTAAAATAAGCATGACGTACAATTATGTGGTATAAGAAATGATTAGGTTAAGATTAGGACGGAAGTTGCCAAGATGCCAAAAACAGTTGCTCAATAAGGTTAAGAAACTACAAAAGCAAGGATTCCTATCTTTATATTCGCGACAATTCCTTAATTTCAAGGTAAAAATATTTACATGATATAAGACTAAGAGTAGATTTTATTTATTTTCATAGAGTATTGTGTAATTTCGTAATAAAAAACGGTTGCGTATGTTTTATTTGATTATAATTTTTGTGTTTGCCTTGAGTAAAATTTTCGAATTTGATATAAACCATAGAACCTGGTAGAAAGTAAAATATCGAAGTGTGATCAAGAAGACTGTTAATTTTATTTAATTAGATTTTTCGAAAGGTTCTAGTATGTGTTTTTATGCAAGTTTCGGAAATTTTGACAAGGTTATTTTTATAAGTTCAGTTTTATTTCAGTTCTTCTCGATTTGTTTTTTTATTATTTGATTAGACGTAAGACATTTATAGTGAATTATTAAAATATAAAGAGAAACAAGATTGAACGTTCGCAGAACGCGAATTAAAAAATGGCCAAATATCATAGTCTAGTAGAACAAAGTGTTCGAATTATACACGACGTCCTATATTTATTATATGTATAGTAAACAAGATGTTTTCAAATTAAATTTGTCTACGTTTGTCGAAAATCAAAATTGACGTTAAATAACATTATAACTGGATAGTAAAACGTATGCCAGAAATGTCATTATTTTTGTTCGTTGTGAGAAATTGTTTCCTACATTTATAAATAAAAATAGATGTAATCGTATAATAGTTTGTTTTTTTTAACCCTTTCCATGTCTTCCTGCAGAATTAATACAAATTTGCAGGTTTGCTACAGAAGTGTGGTTTACAAATTTCATGACTTCCAGGTTTCCCGGGATTACTTTTTTTTAAATCCAGTCATTTTTATTTTATTCCAGTATATCAGAGTGGTATTAGTTCTGGGAAAACCTGGAAATCAGGGCAAAATCAGGTCATAACTGTAAAAGATAATAAATTTGAAATTATCAAATCCTAAATTTGAACCTTAAATCTTTTTAAAATTGAATATATTCTAATTTTAGCGTTAGAAATTGAAGAACTGGAAGTTTTAGCTGAATCTGGAATTCGAAGTTTATAATTCGCTTTCTTATAGCTCATTCAATTAATTCTCCTGGTTGAAAATTGACTATTTTGTAGAAAATTAATCCCTTTGCTTAAAAAGTGTATTTTTCGTTTGAAAATTGTTGTATTATTTATTTTTAAACACTCAATTTTTGGTTCAAAATGTAATTGTTTGGTTAAAAATCAATCTGTTTAAGTTGAGGATTTCAATATTTTGTTAAAAATTCGTATTTTTTGTTAAATTAAACTGTTTTAGATATAAAATCAGAATATTTTTTAGTTGAAATATCAAAAATTAAATTTGTTTTTTAACATTCATATTTTTAGCTTAAAAATTCTACGCATTGATTTAAAGCTGAACTACTTTACTAAAAATTCATGTTTTTATTAAAGATTCATGTTTTAATAAATTTAATTAAAATTTAAAAAAAAATGATTTGAAAATTCATCTCTGGCCATTCCATTTTTAGTTGAGAATACATCCTTTTTAGCTGGAAATTCATTTATTTGTATTCATGTATTAAATATTCGACTTTTTTGGTAGAAAATTAATTCTCTTGTTTGAAAATTGATGTATTATGTTGAAAATTCGTCTTTTTTGGTAGAAAGTCAATTTTTTTTGTTTAAAATGTAACTGTTTAATACCATTGGTTTAAAGTTGAACCACTTTCCTCAAAATAAATTTGTTTTGTTAAAAATTCCTAACATTATTTGAAAATTCATCTCTTTGGACATTCGATTTTTGGTTGGAAATATATCTTTTTTAACTAGAAATTCATGTATTTTGTTAAATATTCGACTTTTTTGTAGAAAATTAATTCTCCTGGTTGAAAATTTAACTAATTGATTAAAAATTCATGTATTTTGTTAAAAATTTGACTTCTTTATAGAAAATTGATCCTTTTAGTTGAGAAGTGAATTATTCGGGTTGAAATTAATATATTCTATTGAAAATTTGTCTTGTTCGAAAATCTACTTTTTTGGTTGAAAGTTGAACTACTTTGTTAGAAACTTGTTTTTTTTCTGAAAAACTACATTTTTTACTGAAAAATTCACTGATTGATTGAAAATTAACATTTTGTTGAAAAAATAAAATGTTTTGTAGAAAATTCGTCTTTTTGGCTTGAAAATTCATCTATTTGTTAGATAATTCGTTTTTAAATGTTTTTTGAAATGTAGTTATTTTTTTTTGCTATGAAAAGTAGTTTCGTGAATTTAAAAATAAAAATACATATAATCTTATTATAGTTTTTTTAACCCTTTTACATGTCTTCCTGCAAAATTAATGCAAATTTACAGGGTTTCTGTAGAAGCGTGATTTAAAAATTCCATGACTTCCGGATTTACTTTTTTTTTTTAATCCGGTCATTTTTATTTAATTTAAGCATATCAGGGCGGTCATAGGTCCAGGAAAACCTGACAATCAGGGCTAAATTAGGTCATAACTGTAAAGGATAATAAATTTGAAAATTTTAAATCCCAATTTGAAATTCTTTTATTCCGTTTATAAAAGATCCTATGTTATAAATGTTACAAGAAAAATTAGGGAATTTTGAAAATGAAATTTTGCTGCCAACCTGATATACATAATATTCTTGTTAGTAATTTATTTACCTTGTATTTCTATATCCAGGACAACTTTTTCTAAAATTCTATTTAAAATTTGAACTCAAGTCAATTTCAGAGCATTGTATTTTTTTCAACATAGTGATCTAAACGCCTTTTTTGTGATGTTGAAATTTTTATATTTTTGTAATTTAATAATATAATAATAATTTGTTATAATATTAACATAGCACATTTGAAGTCAATGTTAACTTTTTTATGACCTTGTAATTATAAATTCTCAAAAAGTGTAATATTTTCTGATTTAAATTATTTATAATAAGTACAGAAAAATTTGTATTTGTTTATTTAAATTATTTATAAGAAAGGCGGAAAAGAATTTGTTCAGTGTCGCGTCGAAAATCTTTTTTTCTAACTTTAGTATTTGATATGTACTCAATAGGGTGGTTCAAAAATCCATTGGAATTAGATAACGAATTGGATGCATATCGCCCGGAAATTTGTTCGAATCCACGAAAAAATCCATGCGTTTTTTTAAAATGATATGTAGAGATTTGCGCAAGCCCCATTAAGTTTAACACGTATTTCACAAAAGAAAAAAAGACGTTTGTGTAACTTTTATTCAGAATGATTAATATTAGGTGAATTGATCTGAAACTCAATATCTTTCTACATAATTAGCCATAGAATACGAATCAAAACCCCATAGGTGAAAAATTTGGGTTTTGCCAGTTTTTGGCGCTAATTATGTTTTTTTGCGGATTTTTTAATACAGATGATTTATAATAATAATAAAATTATTAACTTTGAAAAAAAACAATACTATTTAAAAAATTATTCTTTTTGATGTTCATTTATTATTTTTTCATAACTAAAATGTCAAAGCAAAACTGAAGATTTCCAAAAAAGACAAGTTTGGTATTGCATTAATTATACATCACTTAGTTAAAAGTGGACAAAAATTTAAGAAAAAACCGCAAATATCTAACATTAATATAGGGCAAGATAGTTATAAACAATAATAATTTCTTATACAATTGTGTTTACTAAATTGCATTAATAATTACCTCACAATAATTGAACATTGGATAAAAAGTGGGAAATCATAAGAAAACTGCAACTTTCTAGCATTATTCTAAGGGAATATTGTGATAAATAATAATAAGTTGTTTAAATAATTTTTATGTTGAAGTGAATCCATTATTGGTTCGGTCCAACTGAAAAGTTGATAATAAGTTGAAAAATTCGGAAAACCTCGGGACTTTCTAACTCTACTCTAAGAGAAAATGGCTAAAAACAATAATAAATTGTTTAAACAATTCATATAATCATCTACTTATCAGTAGAAAGTGGTTTTTTACGTATTATAAATAATTTGTATCTTTAAAAAAACCGCAAAAAAATCATGATTAGCGCTAAAAACTCGCTAACCCAATTTTTCACTTAAAGGGGTTTTTTATGGACCCTATAGAACAGACTTACGGTGGTGATATTTAAAAAGTATGCTTTGATTCTCATTATATGGCTGACTGTAAATAGAAATTCTGAGTTTCAACCTCTTTATATACGATTCTGAATAACAGAAACTTTTTCTTTTCGGAACCTCTAAATATTATTTTTGTGTGTGGATCGAACAAATTTCCGGGCGATATGCCTGAAAATTCAGAAAAAAATTGGACTACCCTATTGCACACTAAATTTAATAAAATTTTCATTAATTAATTTATCTATTTAAAAAAGATTTTTATTATTATATTGTATCATTAATCAATGCAACTATAAAGAATTTTTCAACAGTTATTTAGGGTCTAAAACATTCACATTAATATTATAACAATTCTTTAAAAATTCTGGAATGATAATCATTATTTTGAATAGTAAAAATTAATTCTAATAATACAAATAATAATATTATAATAATTATCGATGATTTTTCCAGGTATTTTAGAAATCCCGTTTTATAAGCTGCCATGAAGTTTTTTCGAAAATAATAAATTATACAAAAATATTTTCAAGATAAAATCTTGTGTGCAGAATTATTTTATTGAAAATTATTTTAATTACAGGAAGTACGTATATTTCATCACGCATGCGCACTAAACTCGACCTCAAATGTTTTCGAGAGAAAATATGGCGGTACATTTGTCTGGCCACTGGTGTATCTGATTAAGTTTTGTTTGTAAATTTTAAATTATAGTGACATGAACAAGTTTTTAAAAATTAACATAGTTTAAAAATTATTGTTAGGCACTGGAACAAGGGATAAATTAGATGTATAACCTAAAGTGCGGAATTTGGCAAAAAGGTTTTTCTTTCTTGCCACACCCACATCATTTTTTAACATTAAAACAAATAATATCTATTTAGGTAAGAACCGTTTATTATTCAGAATACTGTTCTCATATCTTGATTTGCAAATAAGTAGATTTATTGTTACAAAAGTCTGGATAAGATACGTTTAGTTTTCATAACCTATAAAAATTTCAATCTCACAGTAAGTCATGTATTTTTTTTAAATTATTCTAAATTTGGCGATGACAGAACATTATTTTTAGAAATAACATCACACTTTTACATGAATTGTCTCACGGCAATGCAGAATTCATTGGTAATGACCGATTTCCACACGAATGGAGATGATTTTTCCAAGATGAGATTCAAGAAAGAAAGAAAAAATCTTGTTAAAGCAGATGTAATGCTTGTCAAGCAAAATGGTATGCTTCCGACGATGTTACTGGCACCTGAGAATAAATATTTTCCCATGAATTGTGATCCAAAAGAAAAATATGTTAGAAGAAAAAATTCCAAAATGCCAAACGAACCAGAGATCTGCAAATCAACAAATAAATTAAATAGGAAGATGGAAAGCCTTTCCTTAGAGGTTTTAGAATATTATTTTATCTGAAACTTTCTTTTTCACTTTCCTTCTTTTTAACTTTTATTCTGTCTATAATAATTTGTTTAATTCTTATAATTCGTGTGTTTTTTCATGTTTTTTATTCGAAATTCAAGAGTGTACGGGTATTTTTGCAAAATTTATAGAGTGACTTTAAAATAATTTAAATCCTTGGAAATACCCTGGAATCATTAAATACTCTAAAGTATTTCAAATCATTCGAAATCCCTGTAAGTTATTTAAAACTCTTGAAAATCTTTTAAGATACCCTGAAATAATAGAAATCTTTTGAAATTCTTTAATGCTCCTAAAAGTTCCTTGGAATTCTTTAAAATACCCAAAAATATTCCAAATCTTTTGAAATCCTCTAAAATTTATTGAAAATTTCCTTAAATCTTTTAAAATATTCTAAAATATTGAAAATTCGTTTTAGAAATTTGGAAATATGTACTTTGAAATATTTTTAAACTCCTTTAAATCTTTGAATTCATTTGAAATCCCTCAATTCTTGTGAATAAATCCTATGAAATCCTCCCAAATCTTTTCTGAAATCATTAAATGCTTTGGAATCTTTTAATCTTTAGAGATACATTAAGATATTAAAAAAATGTATTTATATTTTGGAATATTCCTTAAAATGCTTTATTGAGAGCCCTTAAAATTATTGAAATCCTTTGATATCCCTGGAAATTCCTTAAAAATCTGTTCAAATATTTGGAAATCCTTTGGAATCTATGAAAATATCCTTAACTATTATAAATCCGTCCGAAATTCAAAGAAATTCTTTAAAATCGCATGAAATGTTTGAATCCTATAATATTTCCTACAATATTTTTAAATCTCTTTAAATCTTTGAATTAATTCAAAATCACTTAATTATTTTAAGTCAATCTTATCAAATCCTCCAAAATATGTCCTTAAATCTTTAAAATTCTTTTAAATCTTTTAAAATATCATAAAATCTTTTAAATTGTTTAGACTCTTTGGAAATACCTTAAGGTATTCAAAAATCTATTTAAATTCTAGGACATTCCTTAAAATATCTTAAAATTATTGAAATCCCGCATAGATTTTTTAGAAATTCTGTGATATTCTCTACAATATTTAAAAATCTCTAAATCTTTTAAGTTATTTGAAAACACTCAATTCTTGTAAATCAGTCCTATGGAATACTTCCAAATCTTCCCTAAAAACTTTTAAATCCTTTTGAGTCTTTTAGAATATCCTAAAATCTTTAAAATTATTTAAAATCTTTGAAAATACCTTACGATATTTAAAAATCTTTTTAAATCCTTGGAAAATTGCTTAAAATACCTTACTGAGAGCTTAAAATCCCTTAAAATGATGGAAATCTTATGAAATTCCCCAAAAATCTTTTTAAATATTTGGTAGCCCTTTGGAATTGCTTCGAATCTATTTAAATATCCTAACGCTTTATAAATCTTATGAAAGTTTTCCAATTCTTCCAAAATTCAAGGAAATTCTTGAAAACCGTATTGAATATTTAAAATTCTGAGATATTCCCTACAATATTTGAAAATCTCTTTGAATCTTTGAATTAATTTGAAATCCCTTGCTTCTTGTGAATCAGTCCTAGGAAATCCTTCCAAATCTTCCTTAAAATCTTTGAAATCCTTTGGAATCTCTTTAAATTCTTTCAAATTCTCGAAATTTATTGAAAATTCCTTGAAATCTTGAAACTTCTTCAAAATGTTTAAACATACCTTAAGACCTTTAAAAATCCATTCAAATCCTGGGAAAATCCTTAAAATATCTTATTGAGAGCCTTTAAAATCCCTTAGAATGATTAAAATCCTGGGGAATCTTACGAAATCCGTCGTAATTCCCTAAAAATCCTTTAAATCCTATGATATTCCTTGCAATATTTGAAACTCGCTTAAAATCTTGGAGATCCTACGACGTCTATTAATTCTTCAGAAATTCTTTGAAATGTGATCATAAAATTTTTAGAGATTTTTTATTTATATTGAAATCTCTTAAAAATCCTTTGAAATCTTCGAAGTTCTCTGAACTCCCTTGGAATTATTAAAAATATCTTTAAATCTTTTAAATCCTGTGACATGCTTTTAATGAAATCTCTTAATTAATTATTGCGAAATTCATTGAACTGCTTTTAAATCTTTAAACGTTCATCTAAAAGGTTCGGATGCTTTGAACATTCTTTGAAATCTTAAAATATCCTAAAATCTGTAAAATACTTTCAAATCTTTGGAAATACGTTGAAATATTTGAAAATTATTTGTAATTTATTGTTGGAAAGGGGTTTAAAAATATTATTTCATCTGAAACTTTCTTTTTAACATGACAATAAATTTTTAACTGAAATAGCCATTTTCCTTAAAAGAAAAACCTATTCTGTTTTTAATAATTTGGTTCATTTCTATAATTCATGTTCTACTTCATGCTTTTTATTAAATTTATTTGAATTTCAAAATACAAGAGCAGATGTATTTTTGCAAAATTTAAAGAATTATTTATAATTTTTAAATGAACCACATTGCTTCAAATCTTCTCTAGGCAGCTGCAAACAAAAGCAAAAACTTGCGAAAAGAAGAAAGATCAGGACCACCAGGGTTTCCAAAATACACCTGCTTAGAGAATATTCTTTCTCAATCAACATTGCACAATCATCCAAAATTAAGATCATCTCAAATTTTTGCCTCATCATCAACTAAAAGTAGTTCAGCCTCAAATGATGAAAAAACTCTCTCTGAATACAATTCCTCCGAAAAGTCTCTGCCTGTTGAAAAAAAAGATTTAGGTTTACAAGTAAAAGTTGAAAATAATTATGATTCGATTTCAGACAAAATAGAAAACAAAGTTCAAAGTCTTTGTTTACAAAATTGCCAACACTCTTCAAAACAAAGTATAACCGAACACAAATTAGAAAACGGAAAACCGAAATATTCCGACACCGTCAAAGATAACATAATAAATATATTTACTTTGTCTAATGATCACAGAAGCAATTCGAGCCTCAGCAATTATGTAATTGATTCAATAGAAAATAAAATTTGTACTTGCGCCTCCAACCAGGAGAAACATGTAATTTTCGATAACAAAAGCGACTATCAGAAATTAAGTTTGATCGATAAAAACTACACAGCAACCAATATCCTCAAGAGTGACAAAAATAGCCTAGATTGTGACATAAAATATTCATGGCAAGATATCGAAAATTGGATTCCACCTGCGCAAAAAGAAGAAATTTCTAAAGCGGAAAAGAGCAATCTTGAATGTAAAATAACTTACTCTTGGCAGGTTCTAGGGATCTGTACACAAACATCTCTTCAGCTTTTACAAAATGTGGATCAAGATCATGAAAACGATAGACACAAATGTAACATAAAATATTCCTGGCAAATAGTAGGAAAGAGTACACAAGTCTCTTTGAATGATTACGAAAATCATTTAAGTTTGAACGAAGATTATTGGAAAGGATCAATTCTCCCCCCAAGAGAAAATTGCAATACGTGGAACAAAATCAAGTCCCCAATAGAATCTTCAAATCGAAAAAAAACTATTATGCTATACAGCGAAGGGACCCAAACTTTATCTGATAAAAGGACTCAAACGGAATTGACCGATTGTCGTGTCAAATATTCTTGGGAAAATTTAATTGAACAGCATTTGAAAACACTCGAATCTTCGAAATTTGATGCTTCCGAGAAAATTTCGTACGATAAATACTGCGTAGATAATTTGAAGATTCATTTAGAGCCAATTAAGTGCTCTGCGAAATATTCTTGGCAGAATTTAATCAGACAGCGTTTAAAAGAAGCGGAATATTAAGGAATCAAAAATATATATATATTGTGAACAGAAATTCTGATTTATCAAGGAATTCTGCATTGGGTGAGACTAACTAAGGGGCCGTTAAAAAACTGCGTCACACTCTTTTCCCATATTCCCCTCTTATCCCCTTTTTTCAAGAAATCTAATTTTTTCCCTGTTTCGAAGAAATTTCTCTTTCTCGTTTTTTCGCTTAAAAGCGAACTGAATTAATAAAACCCAGTAGGAGAAAAAAACTAATTTTCGTTGAAAGTCCATTCTTTTTCATTGAAAAGTCTACTATTATATTTTTGGTTCAGAATGCATCTATTTTGGATAAAAATTCTACTATTTGGTTAAAGATTTCACTGTTCTTCTGAACATTCCTTTTTTTAGTTGTCAATGAATTTTTAAAAATGCGAATTTAACTATTCCATTTTTTGTTGAAAATCGATCGTTTTTAGTTTTGGAAATTCAACTCTTATAATTTTCATTGAGAATTCATATTTTTTATTAAAAAATCAACTACTTGTTAGTTAAAAGTTGAACTACACTGTTAAACATTCATTTTATTGGTTGAAGATTGAACTATTTCGTTGAAAATTCGTTCTGTTTTGGTTGAGATTTTTTTTTTTTATGAAAATGTAATTATTCCATAATTGGTTAAAAATAGATTGTTTCAGTTGAAAATCAACAATTTGGTTACAAATTCAACTGTTTGGATGAAAATGAACATTTATGTTGAAAGTTAATATTTTGCGGGGGGAAATTCAAGTGTTTTCTATAGAGAATAACTCTTTTTGGTTTTAAAATTCAACAATTGATTGAAATTTTGTTTCTCTTAAAATTCAAATCTTTTTGTTGAAATATTAGCTATTATATTTTTCTTTGAGAATTATTATTTTCTATTGAAAATGTCATTATTTGGTTTGAAATTTCATTATTTTGTTGAAAATTGAACTGTTTGTTGACCATTTTTTTTTGTAAAGAAAATTCGTCCTTTAGGATTAAAAATTCAACTGTCTTCTAAAAATTCGTCTTTTTGGCTTGAAAATTCAACTATTTGGTTGAAAATGCAACTGTTTGTGGTTGAAGTTTTTTTTTTTTTTTTTTTTTTTTTAATTTGAGCATTTGGTTAAAAATTATTCTGTTTTGGTCGAGGATTCAACTATTTGGTTGTAAATTCGCGTTTTTTGGCTGGAACATAAACTATTGCATTTTTTGTTGAGAATTCATCTTTTTGGTAGAATTGGACAGTTTTTGATTTCAAATAAAATTCTTTTTTGGGCTGCAATATCTAACTTTTAGATATTTTTAGATAGGTAATTCAACTACTTGGTTGAAAGTTAAACCGATTTGTTGAAAATTTATTTTTGTTGTTGAAGGTTCATCATTTTATTGAAAATTTAATTATTTTGTTAAAAATTTTACTGTTTCATTGAAAATTCGTCTTTGACTTGAAAATTCAACTATTTGGTTGAAAATGTAACTGTTTTTGGTTGAAGTTTAATCTTTTTTGTTTGAAAATTCGACCATTTGATTGAAAATTCATGTTTGCAGTTCGAAAATTCAACTATGTGTTTGCCAAATTACAAATTTTGTTGAAAATTTAATTATTCGGTTCAAAAGTCATCTTTTTTGTTTGAAAAGTTCTTGGTTGAAAATTGACGTGTCTTCTTTTTGTTTGAAAATTCGACCATTTTTTTAAGGTCATCTTTGTAGGTTGAAAATTCAACTATTTGGTTAAAAATTCGTTTCTTTTGCTTGAAAGTTCAACTGTTTGGTCTAAAATTATTTTTTTTCTTTTGAAAATTCAGCTATTTGGTCGAAAAATCTTCGTTCTTATTTGAAAATTCATCTTTTCGGGTTTAAAAGTGAACTGTTTTCTAAAACATTCGACTTTTCAGCTTAAAAACACAATTATTTTGTTGAAGATTCATCTCTTTTGACAGGGAATTAATCTTTTTTGGTTGAAAATTCAACTATTTTGTTGAAAATTCAATATTTTTCTACTTGAAATCTGAAGCCTTTCATATTGAATTCAATATGGTACCTATACATTGTTTCCATTCAAAAGAGTCTACTCCCCTAATATCACCCTATTTTCGTGAACAATCATCCTATTTCCCCTGTTTTGAGAGCATTTCGGGCTGTGAGGTCTGTTAGAAATTAAAATATTATATTTGTATGTTTTGTGTTTTATTTTAGGCGATTATCAAATTAAATCAAAGAGAAAAATTTTTATTAAAAGGGGGATAGTTTTTGAATGGCCCCTGATAGAAAAAGTTATTTGTTAAAAAATGGTTTCTAATTTCTTTTAATTTTGCAGTAATACAAATTGAGAGCTTCTATGAGCTTGTCGAGTAAAACAATTAAGACTAAGAATCTCAAGAAGGGTTTTCACTCAGTATTAAAATAGACATCACATAAAGATAAAAAAATCGAGAGATGGATCAAGTAGCAACGAAACCAAAAGACTTAAAAAGTGCAGATTGCGGAGAAAAAATTCTATCAGATATTAGAAATAGTTTGCCACTTTTACCAAAGATAGATAAGAATGCGAATGATAGTAATGTTCAAAAAACGATAAAGTCATGTGAAGATGATCTGTTTGATCGTTTGGCAAGTGCAATTTCGAAACAGAAACAATACGAGCAGAGTGTGAATGCTGCTTGGTTTGTAGATAACGCTGTTTTACACGAAAATTTAATAAACGATGGTTCGATAAAAGGGGCTCAGTTACCAAAGCATGTTGAAGAAAATATCCAAGGAATCGCTCAATCTGCTGAAGATTATATTAGCAAGTTAGAGGAACAATTACAAGATCTTGACTGCGCTGATGATCAAGTAAGTTTATAAATTTGAAGCTAATACAGGGTCTCTACACATCTGGGAAGCTTTGAAAACCTGGAATTGGCAGGGAATTTTTATATGCCTGGAAAAACCTCGAAGTGTCAAGGAATTTTTTCAAGAGCGTGTTTAATTTTTTTAACTGAAAATTTAGCAATTCTAATTTTGGTTGAAAATTCGTCATTTTTGGTAGAAAATCAATCTTTTTCCTTGAAAATTCAACAGTTAGGTGAAATTTCTTTTCTCTCTTGTCTGAAAAATCTTTCTTTGTTAAAAATTTAACTCTTAGTAAAAATTGGTCTTTTTTGGTTGAATTCAACTGTTTTTTTATTTAAAATGAAATCTTTTTTGGTTAGAATGTCAGATTTTACATTTTTCGTTGAGAATTTATCTTTTTGGTTGAAAATTCAACTACGTATTTGAAAGTTAAACTCTTTTGTTTAAAGTTCATTCTTTTGGTTGAACATTCATCTTTTGCTTGAAAATTTGACTATTATGTTGAAAATTAATTTTCCTAACTAAAAATGTATCTCATCCCATTTCATCATTTTTGTTCAGAAATTCATCTCTTTTGTTGAAAATTAATTTTTTTAGCTGAAAATTTAACTACATATTCAATGATTGGGTAAAGGTTTATCACTTTAGTTCCAGTAATATTCCATCATTTAAGTTTAACAATCATCTCTTTGGTTTAAAGTGACTTTTCTCACTGAAAACTTAACTATTCATCTTTTGGTTGAAAATTAATCTTTTTACTTGATAATTCATGTATTTTCTTGGAAATGCTGTTTTTGGTAAAAAATTAATCTTGTTAGTTTAAAATTCATCATTTTGTTGAAAATTCAGCTATTCCAGTTAAAGGTTCATCATTTTAGTTAAATATTCATTTTTTGTTTGTTTAAAAATAAACAATTCAATTCAATTAGTGGTTTATTATTCCTTTTCTCATCTCGATTGAGGTCTTAGAATTACATTCCATTACATACGCATCTTTTTTATATTATAATTAATGCTACTCCCTTTAAACTTTATTATAAATAATTTCCATAATCATATTTATATATAAATATTTAGCAACAAAAATTTATCACTGAGTTTATCAAATTGAGTCACTAGTTCTCTATGATTTTATTTAAATTTTGTTATTTACACATTGTCCTGTAAGTATCTCCATACTTGTCTCAATAATCATTTTGATGCTCACTTTCTTGAAGTTCCTTGTACAATTTGTAGAGTTCTCTGTTGAACCAGCATGCGTCCTTCGATACTAAAAATAAACTATTCCAGTTGAATATTCATTATGTCAGTTGACAATTAATCTTTTTGGTTGAAAATTTAGTACTTTGTTAAAAGTTAAACTCTTTTGTTAAAAATGCATTTTTTTGTTGTTGATTCATAATTTCAAATGAAAATTAATCTCTTTGGTTGAAAATTTAACCATTTTGTTTAAAAATTGTGTTTTATTTGGTTGAAAAGTTATCTTTTTTCAGTTTAAAATTAATGTATCTTGTTGAAACTTAGTTTTTATTTGTTGAAAATTAATTATTCTGGTTAAAAGTGCATCGTCTTTGTTGAAAATTAATTTTGTTTGTTTGTTAAAGATTCATAATTTTAATTGAAAATTTATCTCTGATTGAAAATGCAACTATTTTGTTGAAAATTCGTTTTTCTCATAGAAAATTAATTTTTTCACTGAAAATTGAACAGATGTATTTGGATATTTCATTATTTCAGTTGAAAATTCATCACTGTGGTTGAAATTTCACTTTTTCAACTGAAAATTTAACTTTTTTGTTGAAATAATTTTGTTGTTGTTGCAAATAATTCTTTTTGTGCAAGAATTCAACTATTCCATTTTTTGTTGTTGAACATTTATGTTTTTTGTTGAAAATTCAACTATTTAATATCAAATTAATCTATTTCAGATGAAGGTTTAACTCTTTGGTTGAAAATTCATGTATTTTGTTGAAAAATCTTCTTTTTTGGTAGAAAATTCATCTTTCTGGTTAAAAATTCCACTATTTGGTTAAAGATTTGAGAACAAAATTCGAAATACCAACAACAAACATACAAAAATAACAAAAATAATTAACCAAAGATGTGTTTAGCAAAAATAACAGCTGCCATGTTAATCAAATCTGCGCTGATTTACTCAACATCATGAAAAACAAAAATATTACATGAATTAATTAAATTAATTATTCATTCAGTAAAAACTATTTTTTCAATTAACATAAAAATAGTTCTTATGGTTATAAAATTTTAAGTTATAATTTAAACGTTTGAGTGTGTAACTGTATAATGTTTATAGCGCTAATCGTTACGAAAGTAAATGTATTCTGAAGTTAGATAAGTCAATATCCTGGTGGAAAAATTTGTACAAAAAAGTAGACAACCCTGTATTATCAAATCTGCACATATAATTAAATTCCTTATTACTTATTTCAGATAATTATGAGTGCGAATAAAGCTTTGCAAGAGATCGACGAAGCATACCAAAGTTTGATAAACGAAGTATGTTGCCAGATAAACCGAAAACGTGATTTGATAAGACTGGAGACTGAAGTGCATAAAAATGAAGGACTTGCGCCTTTAAAAGCCTGTCGTCAGGAAGTAAATGCGCAAATTCGAAGTACACAGCATCTTCTCGATTTAGTCCAAGAAATGCTCAAATATCCTCACACTTTCAACAGACAGAGGTTCGAAGAACTTATCTCTGCCAGCAGCAATTTAGGAAGGTATTCATGAAAACTCAAAAAGTTCCTTTTCCTGAAATATTCAGGCCTCGGACTCGACAAACTATTGACATTATTTGACAATTCTTTTTTTTCAGTTCGTTTTTATTTTTTCATTGAGGGGTCATTCAAAAATGAAGGGTTGCAGTACAAAACTAGATAACTAACATTTTTCTGGAAAATGGGCTTTTTTAATAACAAATTCTTTAAAAATCAAACACGTGTTATGTTAAAAGGATTGGTTCGGAATGTTATTTTTAATATAGCAGTAAAAAGAATGGTAATTTTTCCTGACCATATACCTCTTCCTAAAAATTTTCAATTACAGAAAAATAATAAAATACTTCTTTAAAAAAAATCCGCTTAAATAAAACTATTTTCCACTTTCCTCAGCACCAAACTACAAATCAAATTCCAACTTAAAATCTTGAATCTTCATTTTCTACAAAAAGTCACTTCTATAAGGTTCTTTCTACTTTAATTTTTGCTTTGCGATCAGAAACTATATATTTTGAAAGTATTATTGTTTATTTATGAAGAAACATACCTGTCTTCTTATTATAGACCTTTCAGTGAAAAATCGTCTGTTACAGTGCGATACCGTCACACTATATCATTATTTTCCCGGAGCAGAATAATTTTTTTGGATCAAATGCTTTTGATTCTTATTTAGCCTCCCCATATCTCGGGAGCAAAGTATAATTCTTTTCTCAATTAAAAAATAGATTTTTTAGTCGCTATTCAAAGACGATTTTCAGAACCTCTGAAATTTGAACATCCAAATTCTTGAATGATTTACTCGGAATTGGTTAACTTTTTCTAATCAAACTCATTTTCTCCGAATGTAGCAACTCAACATCTCGGGAGTAAATTTTTATTTCATGTTTAAACTTGTAAACTTCCATTTCGATTTTACAGAATGTTATTTTGCTCTCCTGAAAAATTCCGATTTTGTTGGTTATCTAGTTCTGTACTTCAACCCTTCAAATACCGTCCGCCGATTGGGGGGGGGGGGGGATCTTACATTTCCCTATGATGTAAAAAAGTAATTCAACGTTAAACAAGTTGTTTAATTTTTAACGAAAAAGATGAATTCTCCACAAAAAATGTAATAGTTGATATTTTAACCAAGAAAAGATTTTTATTTTGAGTCAAAAACAGTTCAATTGAATCAAAAAGGACGAATTTTCGCCAAAGTAGTTGAATCCTTAAACGAAACAGATTTATTTTCAACCGAACAGTTCCATTTTAACCAAAAAAAAAATGGATTTTCTACTAAAAATGAAGAATTTTCAAAAAAATACATAAATTACCCAAATATTTAAATTTTCTATTAAATTGTAAAATTTCTGTAGACATTTCCAGTTTAAAAAATTAATTTAAAAAAACGAATTTTTAAATAAAATTATGAATCTTGAAAAAATATACTGTCAAGAATGTAATTTAACCAAGGAGTTCAATTTTCGATCTAAAAAAATGAATTTTTTACGAAAGAAATAGTTGATATTTTAACAAAAAAGAAAAGATTTTAATTTAACATAATAAGCTGTTAGTTTCAGCCAACAAAAACGAATTTTCCACAAAATACTTTAGTACCTAACTGAAAATAATTAATTTTATAACAAACAGTTCAATTGTTAACAAAAAAAAAGGATATTCTACCAAAAAATGAATTTTCAACAAAATACATCATTTTTCAACCAAATGGTACAATTTTCTATCAAATTGTAGAATTTTTAAGCTGAAAATACGAATTTTCAACAGAGCAGTTGATTTTTCGACAATAAAGTCATTTTTCAGACGAAACAGTTTAATTTGTAACCAGAAGATTACATTATTAACCAAAAAGGTGAACTTTCTGCAAAAAGAAATAAATTTTTAAACCAAAAAGATAAATACTCAACAAAATGATTGAATTTCTAACAACAACAAAAAATATTTCTTAGTCAAGAAAGAAAAAAATGGCAATCCAATTGTTAAATTTTCAAGCCAAAAAGCCGAACTTTCAAAAAAATAATTCAATTTTGAAGCAAAAAAGATCAATTCTTAACCAAAAATAGTTGGATTTATAAACTAAAGAATAATATTTTTAATAAAAATTGACGTTCATTTTAAAAACTTTACAAATATATGGTAGGAAAACTGGAAATTTTGCTTACAAAATAAAGTTAATTTTTCCTTGCACATTTTTTTATTTCGGACTAAACATAAGTGAGTCCGAGGCTTCAATATGATCAATTGTTTGTTCTTTTTTAGAATACCGGCAGTGCCATTGCCAGAAGAGCTTCCTTGTATAACTTTCTGTCATCCCTCGAGTGCAGTTAAGGAAAAAATCTTGACAAAGATCACTGAATTGGGATGTGTTTCACGAATGGGTCCTGTGCAATTATTAGAAATAGAAGAGAGACCGGCGAGTCTTTATATTAAGTGGCACGTTGTCGATCCTGAATATTCCGGAGAAGAACAAATTTTTATTGTACAGAAAGCAACTGAAGATAGTGTTGAATCTGTTTTGAATAACTTTGAAACTGTTTACGAAGGCTCTGAGACTTCGTGCTTTGTTAGAGATTTATCTGTTAATACACCAGTTTCGATTAGGGTTGGAATTCAAGCACCTCATACTGTTTGGAGTATTCTTCACACTGCTAAAACTTCTTTAGCGCCTTACTGTGAGTTTCTGATTAAACTTACAAGTCTGTCTGTATACGGAGAATTAAATTTATTCCTTTTTTGCAGGTTGGGATTTGACTAATAAAAACTACATGATTACCAACTCGGGTAAAGTAGCAGCAAAAATCACAAACGAAATCAGTACTCTCTTTTCCCAGGAAGCGCAATTTGATGCGGAACACGTCATCGAATTTCAGGTAAAGTTTTATTAAATATTTTATTCAATCAAATTTTCTGGGAAAAAAGGAACGCCCTTCGACTTTGCTGGGATTCGAGCCCAGTACCTTTCGTTTGCCGGCATGCTCTACTACTGCATACAGTCGTTCGACAGACAAAAGATCGTTCCTTTTTTTACAGACAATTTTATTGAAAATCTTCTATACAAATTGTAAAACAGGGTTGCTACATGTCAGGGAATTTAGGACTGGTCAGGGAAAACCTGAAAGAGTTTGGGAAATTTCTATAATAAACTCAGGGAATGAACATACATATAATTTCGGTTAATTAAATAAACGTGGAACCTTAACGAAATTGGATTCAGTTCCACAAACGTATCATTTTATAATTTGTTGTTGTTGAGAATTCACATGGTGGTTAACATTTTCATTATTTTGTTGAGCTTTCAATTTTGTTATGAAGTCATACTTTTTGGTTAAATGTTCATCTGTTAGGTTGAAAATTCGTTTTTTGTGTTGAAAATTTAACTATTATGGTAAAAAAAAATCAACTATTTAGTTGAATATTAACTTTTTTGTAAAAAATTTGTCTTTTTGGTTGAATTCAACTGTTTTTGGTTTAAAGTAAAATATTTGTTAGTTGAAAATGCAATTAGTTGAAAATGGAACTACTTTGTACAAAATACATTTTTTTTGGTTCATGATTCATCATTTTATTTAAAAATTCATTTCTTTGGTTAAAAATTTAACTATTTTGTTCAAAATTCGTTTTTTTTATATTAATTTTTGTAACTAAAAATGTTACTATTCCATTGTTGCTTGAAAAGTTACCTTTTTTAGTTGAAAATTCATCTATTTTGTTTCAAATTCTTCTGTTTGGTTTGAAAATTCATCTGTTTTGGTTGAGGATTCAACTAGGTTGTTAAAAAATAGTATTTTCTTGTATTAATTCAATTGTTTTTTATTGAAAATAAAATATTTTTTGGTTGAAATTGATCTTGTTCACTTGAAAGTTTAACTGTCTGGTTCAAAATGAACCTTTTGTTGTTGAAAATTTGTCTTTTTGGCTCGAAAATGCATCTATTTCGGTAGAAATTTATATTTTTTTTTTGTTAAAAATTCAACTGTGCGGTTAAAAATTAATCTGGGTTGGTTGACGATTTAACTGTTTTGTTAAAAACCCCGGTTATTTGGTTGAATTCAACTGTTTCTGGTTTGCATTTAAAATTTCTGGCTGAAAATTTAGCCACTTCGTTGAAAGTAAAACTACTTTAAATTTTTTTCTGATGATCTGTTTTTGGTTGAGGACTCAACTATTTTTATGAAATTTCTTATTTTTTGGTTTAATTCAACTGTTTTTTATTGAAAATTTATGTATTTTTGAGTGGAAGTATCAACTATTGCACTTTTCGCTGAAAATTCATTTTTTTGTTCAAAGTTCCCTTTTTTGGTTTCATTATTGTTTTAACTGGAAATTTCATTATTCCATTTTTGGTTGAAAAATGGTCGTTTTGAGTTGAAAATTCAACTGCATGGTTGAAAAGTTTTATTTTCTGTAGAAAACTAAACTTGTTTAAAAATTTAACTATTTTGTTAAAAATTCTTTTTTAGGTGGAAAATTAGTGTTTCTTTTGTTTAAAATTTCTGTTCTTGGTTTGACAATTCATCTATTTCCGTTGAGGAATCAACTAAATTGTTCAAAATTCGTATTCTTTGGTTTATTTGATCTGTTTTTGATTGAAACTTAAAATATTTTTTTGTGGAAATATCAACTATTAAACTTTTCGCTGACAATTAATTTTTTGTTGTTGTAAATTCACATCTTTGTTTTAAAATTTAACTTTCTTGTTGAAAATTCCTTAATTGTTTATTTAAATTTACTTGTTTTAATTGAAAATTTAATTATTTCATTTTTGCTCTATAAATGATTTTTTTTAGTTAAAAAATCATGTATTTGGTTGAAAATTCGTTTTTCTTTTGGCAAATTCAACTGTTTTTTATTGAAAATTAGAATATTTTTCACATCTTTGCTTGAAAATTTAACTATTTTGTTGAAAACTTTTTTTTTGTTCAAAATTAATTTCTTACCTTGAAATCTATCTTTCTTAGATGAAAAAATGTATTTTGTTGAAAATTCCTTTTTCTTGGTAGGAAAGCTCTTCCAAATGCTCGTTTTCGACATGTCTTACGATTATTTTGAGACCAGAAAGAAAAAAATTCCTAGAACCATTTGTGCAAAAAGTCCATTTTTCTATTTTGTTCTTCATTTTTTCCCATTCTTACCTTGATTTGAGACCAATTAAAGATACTTACGTCTAATTTTTTTTCTTGGACCCCGAATATGCTAAGACTATTTAAAAACTGCAACGAAAAAATAATGCTTAATTTATTTTAAAAAATCATTTTTTTGTTCGTTTTATTTCTAGAAAAATGAGGATGTCAAGAATTTTAAACATTGTTGCGCAAGAAAAGAAGTATTGATTAATTGAGATTGCCCAAAATAAAAATGAACTTTTAATACAAATATTTACATTATTCAATAATTAATAAAAATTAATATTACAGTGAGTGAAGTCACCAAACGATTGCTTTGTGCATTATATGAATATAAAAGTACTTACTCGCTGTAATATTAATATAAATTAATTATTTAATATTGTAAATATCTTTTAAAAGTTTAATAGAAGTTAAAAGAAGAAAAGTCGATTTTTCTCATAAATGGTTCTAGCTCAATCCAGGCTAGCTGTGATTGACTGTCAGGGTGTCAGGGAAAATGAAAAATTCGTCAGGGAAAGTTGGCAAATTTTTTAATTCGGATATTGTAGCAACCCTGTAAAATATTTAATACAATTAGAATATCAATTTATTTAAACTCACGAAAAAATTATGGATTTTAGTTTTTGGAGGCATCGACTGACGCAAGTAATGAGGAAGGAATTGCTCTTGTATCTGATTCGGGTAAAAACGATGACGATCTTAAAAGAAAAGGAGCTTTACTAATTACGCCTCAAGGAAAAATCTACATGGATGGGGAAGAAAAACTAATGCGATTGCCAAAGATACGTTTCGGAACGCGTATTTTATTTTCGGCGGCTCGAAAAGATGAAGACTCGTTGAGAATTAACATCGAGTGTGCCGATAAAGCAGTCACTTACGATTGGATCGTGCAAACGCCACTATATTTTGCCGCCCGATTTACAGAGTTTAATAAGTGGAATCTTATTGTTAAATGAACATTTAAGAGAATGAGTTTTTTAAAATCTATATTTATACACATGTTTTTACAAGTGCCTTATATTTATAAAGTGGTCAATAAAATGATTTTACGTCATTTCGGAGTTGCCCTTAAAATTAAAAATCTTTGAAATCCTATTAAAATTCTTTAAATCATGTGAAATTCCTCGATACGCCTTGAAATAATATAAAATTACTTTAAATCTATAGGTATAATCAGGTGACATTTCGTGAAATCCTGGGAAATTGATTAAAATACATTGAGAGCTTTTAAAATCCCTTAAAATTATTGAAATCCTCGGAAATCCTTTGGAATCTCTTAAAATATCCTAAAATCCTATAGGTCCAGGCCTGAGATTGTCAAAAAATAAGTGGACAGGCAATATATATGATTTTTTTTTAAATAAGGTATTGTTATTAATTATTATTACTACCGTATTATTAGTAATAATATTTAGTAGAAAATTAATACAAACGAGACCGAAAAAACGAACAAAGGTGACTTTCATGCAAAATTGCAAACTGCCCATATAAAAAAATATTATAGGAAAATCATTTTTCGCGATTATAGGAAAATTATTATATAGAAAACTAAATAGTATTATATAAAATTAAATTAAAAATAATATTATATAAATTATTATATAGAAAACGATAAACTACAAGGGAACGATTCATTTTATACTTAAAATCTCATATGGAAGTACACAAAAAATAGCGATTCTGCACAAGCAAACTTTACAAAACAAAAATCTGCGAATTTCCTTGATATGTTTAAAATTGCTTTAAATTTCGTTGAAATCCGTAGAAATCCCTTGAAATCTTTTAACACCTTTTGAATTGCTTTAAAATCTTTAAAATTCTTAAAATACTTAGAAATCATTTTAAATCCCTGAAAAATAATTTAAATTCATTCCCTAAAGTTCTCTAGGAATTTTTTGAAGTTGGTAAAATCCCCTGAAATATTTGGATGTCCTATTAAATCCCTTAAATGTTGTAATTTTTTTTATTCTTAGAAATCTTTGGAAACCCTATAAAATGTTTCGGCATCCCTTGAAATTTTTGTAATCTCTTAAAATTCTTTGAAATCTTTGAAAATGACTTCAAATCTTTTCAACTTTTTTTAATTCCTTTATATCCCTTAAAATCATTACAATCTAAAGGGAAATCGTAAAAATCCATTAAAATAAGTGGAAATCTTTAAAGATTCAATAATAATAGTATATTATGCGCCGATGCGCATATACTATTTTATGTGACGACGCTACATTTACAAGTTTTGTTGCATTTCTTAAAACACCTTGAAATTTTTGGAATCGGTATAGGAATTCTTCCAAATTTTATTTCATTTAACTTCTTTTCCAAATGTCTTCAGAAATCCCTAAAAATTCAGCTCAAAATCTTTGGAAATCCTTTAAAATTCTTTGACATCCCTTGAAATTTGCGAAATCTCTTGGATTCTTTGGAATTTGTTAAAATAGCTTAAAATCTTAAAAATCCCGTAAATTCTTTGAAATAATTAGAGGTCCTAAATCTTATCAAATTCTTTGAAATCCCTTGAAATTCTCTAGAATCTGTTTGAATATATAAATATATAATCGTAAAAACCCATTACATTAGGTAGAAATCGTTTGAAACCCCTTCAATATAAATGAAATTAAACTTATTCATTAATGATCTACAAAAAACAGTTCAGATCCCGAGAAATCTTTGAAGTCCTTGGAAATTCAATAAAGTCCTTCAAATCTTGTGAAATTCCTTGAAATATCATAAAATCCTTAACAATTTTATTTCATTTATTTTTCTAGGTTCTCTAGCAATCACTTAAAATCGAGCTTAAAATCTTTGGAAACCCTCAAAGTTATTGGAAATCCCTTGAAGTTTTTGAAATCTCTTGATTTTTTCTGGAAGCTTTTAAAATTGCTTAAAATCCCGTAAATCATTAAAAATAATTGGGTGTCCTCTAAAATCCCTCAAATCTTGTGAAATTCTTTGGAATCTTTGAAATAATTTTAAAATCGTAAAAGTCAATTAAAAAAGGTGGAAATCATTTTAAATCACTTGAATATAAATTAAATTAGAGTTACTAATTAAAGTTTTCTAAACAAAAGTTTAAATCCACAGAAATCTTTGGAATCTTTTAAACGTTTGAAGAGTCAATAACATTCTTCAAATCTTGTGAAATTCTCGGAAATACTTTAAAATCCCTCGAAATCACTTGGAAATCCCAAACAAACTTTATAATCTCTTGTAATTCTTCGGAATCTGTTAAAATATGTAGCTTAAAATCTTTAAAATGCTGTAAATCCTTCAAAATGATTGGAGCTTTTAAATCTTGTGAAATTTTGTGAAATCCAATAAATTCTTTGGAATCTATTAAAATATATAAATATATCAAAGTAAAAACCCATCGAAACGTATAGAAATAATTTTATATCCCTTGATATTAATTAAATTAAGTCCTAGAAATCTGTGAAATCTTTGGAGATTAAGTAAAATCCTTTATATCTTTTGAAATTCCTGGAAATACCTTCAAATGTCTTGAAATTTAATTTAATTTATTCTCCAATGTTCTCTAGAAATATCTTAAAATATTTAGAAACCCTAGAAAGCTCTTTGAAATCCCTTGAAGTTTTTAAAATCTCTTGAAATGGTTTGGAATCGCTTAAAATATGTAAATATATAACGTGCAAATCCATTAAGGAAGTCAGATATATTTTTAAATTCCTTGAATATAAAGTAAATTAAACTAATTCATTGAAGTTTTCTATAAAAAAAAGTTCGAATCCATAGAAATCTTTGAAACCCCTCGACATTTTTTTCATCTTTGGAGAATCAAGAAAATCCTTCAAATCTTATGAAATTTTTCGAAATACTTTTAAATTCCTTGTTATTTCTCAAATTTCTCTTAAAATCTTTAGGAATCTCTCAACATTTTTTCAAATCCCTTGAAATATTTCTATCTCTTGAAATTCTTGGGAATCTGTTAAAATAGCTTAAAATCTTTGAAAATCCCATAAATCCTTTGAAATAGTTAGAGATCCTATAAAATCCCTTAATTCTTGTGAAATTCTTTGAAATACCTTGACATCTTTTGCAACCCTACTGAAATTCCTTGACATTTTCTAATCTCTAGAATTTCTTTGGAATCTTTTAAAATACCCTAAAATGTTTCAAACGCTAAAACCTAAAAAATTCTTTAAAATCTTTGGAAATACGTTGAAATATTTGAAAATCTCTTCAAATATTTAAAATCCTATGAAATCCTTCAATTCTTTTGAATAAATCCTATGATATCCTTCAAAATCTTCCGAAATGGTTTGAATCAGCCTGGAATTTTAGAAATCATGTGAAATCCCCTGAAATGTTTGAAACTCTCTTGAAATTATGCGATATCCATTATTCTTGTGAAATTATTTGAAATTTGTGGAAATGAAATCCTCAGAATGTTTAGAAAATTCTCTGCAATCCCATAAAAAATGTAATCTTTTTAAATCCCTTGAAATCTTAGAAATAATATCAAATTCCTTAATTAATTCTGGTGAACTTCCTTGAAATGCCTTACATTTTGAAAATCTTTCAGAATTTCTTAAAATGTTTGAAAGCTTTGAACGTCACTTAAAATAATTAAAATGCTTGGAAATCCTATGAATTCGATTGAAAGCTGTTGCAATAATAAAATAATTATAATTATTTATTAATAATTATATTAATTTTAATTTTTTTGTAATTGTTTTATTTTTCCCGCATTTTTCAATTTAGAAATTTCTTTGCATAAAGAAGTTTTAATCACTTAAAATCCCTTGAAATATTCGAAATAATATAAAATCCTTCAATTATTGCTGGTGTCATCCGTTGAAATTACATTTAATTTAATTTATTTCCCAAATTTCTCTTAAAATCTTTGTAAATCTTATACCAATTTTTTCAAATCGCTGGAAATTTTTTTAATATCTTGAAATTATTGGGAATCTGTTAAAATAGCTTAAAATCTTTGAAAACCCCATCAGTCCTTCGAAATACTCGGAGATCCTCTAAAATCACTTAAATCATGTGAAATACTTTGAAATACCTTGAAATCTTTGAAAATCCTACAAAAATCTATGACATTCCTTGAAATTTTTGTAATCTAGAAACTCTTTGAAAATTTTTAAATTAACGTATAATCTTTGAAATCTTTGGAAAAATCATAAGATCCTTCACAACCTTAAAAATTTCTGTAATCTGTAGAAATCCTTTGAAATAATTTGACAATCATTCGTTTGCGGTTTCTCTATTTTTTGCATTACTTTTTTCGATATTGTTTATTCTAGAATTGCAAAAATTGTAAGAAATCCATTATAGGAAAATCATTATAGAATTCTAGCAAATTTTTTTAAACTGCATGCATTTATTTATACCTAAAAATTATTAATATCCTTGAAAATTCTTTGAAATTTTTAAATCTCTTGAAATTTCCTGGGATTTTTCTTAAATAATAATCTAAACCATATGAAATCCTCTGAAATTCCTAAAAATTTTTGAAAGCTCCCGAAAATTCCTTGGAATCTTTTGAAATACCCTAAAATTTTTCAAATTCTAAAACCTTAAAAATTCTTTAAAATCCTTGGAATTAAAATCTATAAAATCCTTAAATTATTTTGAATAAATGCTATGATATCCTTCTATATCCCCTATTCTTATGCATTATTTGAAATGTATAGAAATGAAATCCTCAGAAAGTTTAGAAAATTCTTTGCAATCCCATAAAAAATGTAATCTCTTTAAATCCCCTTGAAATCTTCAAAATAATATCAAATCCCTTAATTAATTCTGGTGAAATTCCTTGAACTGCCTTAAAATCTTTAAGAATTTCATAAAATGTTTGAAAGCTTTGAACGGCACTCAAAATAATTAAAATGCTTGTAAATCATACGAATTCCCTTGAAAGCTGTTGGAATGATAAAATAATTATAATTATTTATTAATAATTATATTAATTTTGATTTTATTTAATTTTTCAATTCTTTTATTTCCTCGTATTTCTCAATTGGCAGAGCTCACGTCACCATATTTATCAATATATATTCATAACATTTTTAATATTAATAATAATGAATCAACAGCAATTCATATAACTGAGCATGCGCAGATCTTTCTACCGGCTTTTAAATTTATGACAAAAGAAGGCGAACAAAATATATGCTATCAAACAAAATGTGTACCAAAAAAATGTAAAATAGAATTGTACACTCTCGGCGACGAAAACAGCAAAAAAATAATAATGCTTTAGCACCACTTTAAAAAAATTTAATTAAAATGTACGTTTCCGAAAAATACATCAGGCAACCAACTTGACAGAAATTATCGTCGAACTGCGTCCAACCTCACAAACTAAGAACGCACTTGCGATCTTGCGTTGTGTCTGTGATCTGACGTTACCAAGTTTCGGTTTCATCATTTACTAAAAGTCTCTAATTTACAAAAGTTTTTGTGATATATCGTAAACCTTAGAAATACCAAAATGCCACGAGGTAACTATAAACTTCTGCATTTTGAACATCTTAAATCACGAATCGAGCATTATCAGTCGCTATGACGAAGGCATCTTTAATTTTTTGTCTATAGGCATTAATTTTGCTTTTTTTTCTCTTTTTGCAGGAAAATTCGTTAATCACAAGGGTCGTAATCGTCATTTCACGAACCCGGAGGAGCTGGAAGAGCAGCGTCGCCAGGATGAAGAACGACGGCAGTGGAGAGTGAGTATTTTTAGGTTAACCGATCACACGACAACTTGCAATATTTTTCTAAAATACAAGGTCGGGCCGACCTTTAAAGGCCTATTTATGACCAAGTGCCCTTGAAAATATTACTTCAAAAAATTTCATCCCAAATTCGAAGTACATTTTACCTCGAATTTTGATATAATTAGCATTAGTCTCTTGCTCCAAAATAATGTCAATCTTCTCATCATTTTATTGATGAAAAGTGGAATTAGCAATAGAAATAATTTATACTTGTGCAATTTTATGTCAGTTTAGTGATTATTTGATATTTTTATAGAAATAGTTTAGAGTATTGCTCGAAATAAGGTTTCTAACCTACATCGTTGTATAGGTTAGAAATGCTGGATTTATTTTAAGGTGTGGTGACTATTTAAATAGTTGAAGCCTTAGTAGAGAAAACGTTGCATAAATAAAAAAAATCTGTTTTTTATTAACCTTTGTTCGCTTTATTCAAACTGTGAGCATATGTTGCTACATTTTGTTATATGGCATGCAACATAGAACAGAAAGTCGCTACGTTGCTCCGAAATGGAATCAAACGCTTCAGTTACATCAATTTATTTCAAATAAAGGTAGCATGATGACATTTTTTATTTGAAAACAGTTTATGACTTCATTATTGCAAACATAATTGTGATTTAATTTGCTTCCCTTAAGAAATAAACCTTCCTAAATAGGACTATTCTTTGTTTGTCACTAATTTGAAAATGTTACTTGAAATTACATGTAGAGGCGATTAAGCTAATCAGTTTAATATAGGATTTTCACTGACCGGGAATTGCCTGGAATATTGAACACAGGGAATGTATTTTAAAACCGGGAATTTTCCCGATTTTTTGTTGTTTTCCAATAAATATCGTTTCGCTCTTCGAAAATAAATGTGTTTGGAATTGGACTCAGTGTTGCCAACCATCTGTGTTTAAATTTCGTAGTTCATTTTAAGGTTTTAAAATTAATGGTTCGTTAAAAAATGAGTGTTTCTTTTATGCTATATATTTCAGAATTTGAAGCTAGCATTGATGGATGTTTCAAATACTAAAGTTTCTTTTTTTTTAGAACGAAAACTGCCTTTTTAGATATTTAATATAGTATGTAATTACGTAGGTAACCTTAATTTATATCAATAATTACTTATTTAGGCATACTATAGATTTTTCGAAAATAAATTAAAATCCCGCTTTTCGAGTTGGAACGTCCCATAGGCTCATTTTGTCTTCAAAAATAAAATGTATACATTTCCGGTCATTTCGGGAAAATTAAAGTATAATTTTACCAAATAGAACACATGATATCCTATCGAAAATGCAACCCGTTTTTAAAGAATTCCTCTTTTTTTCAATGTTTTCAAGAAAATTTCCCTTTTTTTTCGCTTAAATGCAAATTGAATTAATAGAACCAAAAGAAAATCCAACTATTTTTGGCTGAAAGTTAATTATTTTTAATTAAAAAGTATATTATTGTACGTTTGGTTTAGAATTATTCTCTTTTGATCGAAAATACAACTGTTTTATTGAGCATTTGTCTTTTTTAGATTAAAAATTCATCTTTTGGTAGAAAAGTAGTATTTTTGGTTGAAAGTTCACTCTTTTTATTGTAAGCCTTTTTTTTATGTTTTGGGTCCAGAATTAAATGTTTCTTTACGTCTATCTTGAATGTTTCTTAACGTCTCTCTTTTGGTTACAAATTATACTGTTTTTTTAATGTCATATTTTTTTGGTTGAAAGTTATTTGTTTTTGTGTGAAAAGTCTACTATTTGGTTAAAAACATGTAATTATTTCTTTGAAACTTCAACTATTTTCTTAAAAACTCGTTTTTTTTGTTGTTGAAACTTCATTCTTTTCATTTGAAAACTCTTCTATTATAGTTTGAGTTCAGAATTCATCTCTTCTGGTTAAAAATGATACTATTTCATGGAATATTTCTTTATTTTCTTGAAATTCAACTATTTTATTAAAAAGTCATATTTTTTGTGTAAAATTCAGCTGTATGGCTGAAGGTTAATTCTTTTTAGTTAAAAAGTCTACTAATCTATTTTTGGTCCATAATTCATCTTGTTTGGTTGAAAATTCAACTATTTTCTTAGAAAGTCACCTTGTTTTGTTGAAAATGAAACTCAATGGCTGAAAGTTAACTTTTTATGTGGATTGAAAATTCATCTTTTGGTAGTTGAAAATCCATCTTTCTTGGTTTAAAATGAAATTTTTCGTTGAAATTTCATCTTTTCGGGTTTAAAAGTCAACTTTTTTTCTGAAATATTCAACTTCTTAGTTTGCAAATTCATCTTTTGGTAGTTAAAAATTCGTCTTTTTTGATTTAAATTGAAATTTTTCTTTGAAATTTCATCTTTTCGGGTTTAAAAGTCAAATTTTTTCAGCAATATTCGACTTCTTAGCTTGCAAATTTATCTTTTTTTGGTCGAAAATTCCACTATTTTGTTGAAGATGCAATGTATTTCGACTCTGTAGTTCTAAAATGTTTAATTCTTTTAAAATTTATATATTAAAGCAATTAGTATTGAAAAATTATTATTATCGCTTAAAAGTTAACCGGAAAAAATCTAATTTTTGTATGGGAAAACTGGGAAGTAGCCCGTAATTTTATCGAAGTTTAAGTGGCCATCCTGTAATTACAGTTTACATAAAATTTAAAGAGACTTTAATTTTCAGAAAAATAAAGGTCAAGATACAGACAGTGACGAAGATGAAGAAGACCCAAAGGCTGCAGGTGGCGATAAATCAAAAAAAAGTTCAGACTCGGAGAGTGAATCTGAAAGTGATTCAGATTCGGAAACAGAGGTAAAACATTCTTCAATTTCTATTTCCTTCGTATATTAATTTAATTACTTTCCTCCCTCTGCGATATTAATTTGATGTTTTCTGATTCCAGGGTAAAGCGAAAGGCGTAGAACATTTAATTCCAGTCGAAAATCCGAATAGGGTACAAAAAAAAGCAAAAAAATTATCTCAACTAAACGAATCTTTAGCCCAAGCGTCACCGAAACCTGAACTTTCAAGACGAGAAAGGTTCGTGCATTAAAAGTGTATTGGCAATAAAATATCCAGCCTTTAAAAGAATGATGAATTCGTTAATTATTGTCTTATTTAAAATTTTCAGAGAGCAACTAGAAAAGCAGAAAGCCATCGCAAACTATCAAAAATTGCATGCGGCGGGTAAAACGGACGAAGCACGTGCAGATTTAGCACGATTAGCGATAATTAAACAGCAACGAGAAGAGGCTGCAAAGCGACGTGATGATGAGAAAAAACAAAAGGAAATGGCATTGAAACAAAAAACGGAACAGACGCAAAAAGCATTGGGGAAAAGAGCCTAGAATTTGTTTGTCGCTCTCGACAATCGCAGAAACATTACACCGGGTTATTGCGTGACTGCACAATGCGGTCTCCACTTTCGTATGAAACAATTCCATTAAGCTTAACCACGAACCGTACACTGCGTTCAACTGTCTTAATTTGTATAAATACAATTACTAATATTACAAAGGTATTTAAATACCCATGAAGTAATAGTTAGGAGTAAATTTTCCGTGTTAGGCAGACACCCAAACAGCACGCAATATTGCAGCAATCTATGAATGTCCTATCCGAATCAATATTGCTATGCAATAATGCAACATTTTCTTTAAATATACTCAGTAAGCTGAGGTGTGCACAAAAATTTAATTAATAATTAGGTAATTCTTCATATATTTATTTATATTTACTAAAGGATAATACTACTATTGGGGCGAATGTGAAACTCAAAATTTCCGAGATCTTTTGTCTCTTCTCGGCGCTCAATTTCGCACTGAATCTGCGCAACATTCAGCGCCAAAAAGAGAGACATTCATTCTGTTTTCGGTCCCGCTTGTCCTTAAGGAGATACTACTCCTTAGTAATACTTCGTGAAATACCCTAATGTCATTTGAAATTAAGAAAAATAAATGAAAACAGTTTTTTTCAATAAATATTTAAAAAAAGAGGAATTTTTCTGGTTTTATCATTATTAGAATTACCTTCTTGAATTTAGGATTTTTACAATGACAAACTAGTTCCTTTATAATATTGATAATAATTGGCAATGTTATTCCGAATTTTATTTCATGCAATACTTTGTCAATAAGCTTTTTAGAGGTCTTTACTGAATTTTACCTAAAGTATCTACAAAATTCGCTGTTCCAAATCAGAATCATAATCGTTTTGGAAAATTCCTTGTTCCAGATCTAAACTGAAGGGTAGAAATGCAAAAGGAGGCAAGCGCCATTCTTCACTTTTTTCAGGAGAGACTAAAAACATGTTGTAAATTCAGTGGGGCCATTTAAGAAAAAAATAAGAAAGTACTTTCGAGATACTTTCATGCTCTATCGAAGTAAAAAAAGTTTGTTCACAAAAAGCTATCCGGTTTCGAGGTTAGATTTTGGGTCCGTATCGACTTTTAACATCTTTCAACATTAATTGTGGAGTCAATTTGCAGTTTGAGAAAAAACTAAAAATTTGAATTCTAGCTATTGAATGGACGAATTGATTTCCAAAAATTTTGTTTAAAAAAAATCATGCAGTTTCGCGAAATTTGAAAATCCAATTATGACTTCGAAATGGTATAAAACTGACCCAGATAACAATACGTGCCGGCACGCGATCGGCCCGACGGGCTGGAGACCAGCGTGCCTGCTAAATGCACGCGACAGGCCGGCAGAGTCGGAATGCGACCGAAAGGCGGACAACGGTCCGGCACATTAGATGCCCGTCGGGCTTGCGAGCGGCGAGGAACGACGGGCCTGCGATTTACACGACCGCTGCAGGCTGATAGTGCGAGTAGTTTGGGATCAAAAACGCGCATGCGCGTTTTGGATCAGCTGTTCTTGTCGTGTTCCATCTCGTGTGGCGTTCACACCCGTGAATTTTCGCTCGGATGTGTGCGATTTGCAAACAATAATTGTTATTCGTTCCAGATAAAATAGAAGAATAAGTAATCCACTTGTAAATGGAGTAATCCACTTGGAAAACGGAGTAATCCACTTGTATAACGGAGTTATACCTTTCATCGTTTGCGGTTTTTGGTATTGTTTTGGCTGTGTGTGGAACAAAAAATTTGTTAGCAATTTTTTGCTGTCGGTGTCCTTCAAATCAACAAAATTAGCAAATAGCACGAAAGGTAATGAAATTCTGCGTAATAATATAAAGTTCAAGCTGAAAGAAAAATGTCAATATTATAAAAAGATATTTTTATAATATTGACATTTTTCTTTCAACTTGGACTTATTATACGCAGAATCTCGTCATTACCTTTCGTGATATTTGGAAATTTTTATTTTATTCACATAAGAAAAGATTTTTTTAATTTTAATCTACTCGCACACTCAGCCTGCATTTTACCGGACCGTCAGGCATGCAGTTCGCCGGACAGCGTCGCTCCCGC
>CAKNXH010001301.1:217881-247670 GCA_932178445.1 Andricus quercusramuli
GTCAGGAGCTTTTTATCAGAAGACTTGACAAAAAATCGGGAGATTCATTAGCTCCAACGCGGGCACATTGCACTACTGCGCAGGCGATGCATGAGGCGCTTCATTGGCTGCCGTTCGCGCGCTTATTTGAAATGTGAAAGAATACAATTTTTTATATTTATTATTAACAATCAAAATTGATTTTTTTAACATGTTCAAGTGGTACCTGGATGGTTCTTAATATGTTCTGAGCATACAGTTTTAAAAAATAAAAAAAAGATTACATTGAATTACTTAATATTTTTTATTTTCGGAATATTCATTTAATTTTTTAACCCAATGCTCAGAATATATCAAAAACGATCCACATACCACTTGAACATGTTAAAATATAATTATTCCTAATTATTAATAATAAATTTAAAAAATTGTATTTTTTAACATTTCAAATAAGCGCGCGAACGGCAGCCAATGAAGTGCCTCATGCATCGCATGTTCAGTATAGTGCAAGGTACCCGCAAGGATCCCTAAAATTCATTTTGCCGAAAAAATCACTAGATTACTAGCCGCCTTTGAAACAATTGATAGATGGGCTTCTGCTTTCCAGTTTTAATTTTAATTGGCAAGCAGAAGCCCATCTATCAATTTTTTCGAAGGCGGCTAGTAATCTAGTAATTTTTTCGGCAAAATGAGTTTTAGGGAAAATGAAATTTCGGACAAGTGAATACCTACCGCAGCAATTTTAAGTTTCCGCGCGGGAAAATTTGAAATCTTCTTGACGCGAAAATGTTCGATATTGTTAGGATAATGAGCAATACATTTAGAAAATAATTTGCGTAATTGTATTCCTTATTATTTCTGCATTAAAAAATTTTAAAGTGGATCTTCCTCCGAATTTTTGTAAGAATATTAGTGAATTTACATCACCTTTCTTGAAGATCTTTATTTATTTCTATATCATAACATTGTATGTATACTGCTGCCTACCAACAAAAGAAATTCAGACAATATATATGATTGCACATCCTTTTTATTTTTATCACAAAATTTTATAACCAGCTACTAAAAAATCCTAGAATGAGATATTATTCTTTCCTATCTTTTACGAACTCTAGTACGAATGCTTTCGCATACAATTTCTTTTGGTTGTCATTAAAAATAATCACAATTACATTACAATATTTAAGATTACTTTAAGTCATTGGCAATATTTTAGAACAGCGAATACTGTTATGTTGTCGCAAATAACATCCTTACATATAAACAGCTTCCATATTTAAATGATTAATACTTTCATTTTTAAATTAATAATATTTTCATTTTAAAATTAATAATACTTTCATTTTAAAATTAATAATACTTTTATTTTAAAATTACAAATATTCTTGCTTTTAAATTAATAAAGCATGTGTTTTAGTTAACAATTTTTGTTAACACTTTATCTGAATATATGATTATAATTATATAACAGTGTAATTATAAATTCAACGAGCAATTTTAAAAGTACTTCTTGGCAAAATTCTTATCAAATATTAACAAAAACGTAAATTCTGAGTAATTATGATAAAAACCTTTTTTTTCTGTGGTCTGTTTTTCTGTAATTGCTAAACAATGAAATAATGAAATAGATACAATAACTATTTGTACACTAATTGTTTCATCATGTTGAGTAATCTTCTCTCAATTGGAAAATCATGGCATGCATCATTACCGACCAAAGCGTCTGTGTGAAGCAAGCCACAGATTGTTTCTTGTCCCATGTTATTACGGGTTTTATTTTTAAACAGACTTACTTTAGAAAATATGCGCTCACAGGCGGCACTCGAGTGAGGAAGAGTCAACAAGTTTCCCACGAAGGTACTTAGTAGCGGATAAAGTTGAACCCCGTCCTCTTTAAGCTTTTCAATTTTGTTCCAGAAATTTTCAACAGTTATTTTCTTCTCTTTTCGGATCACATCAAGGATTGAGTCGTTCCGCAAAAGACGCCATTCTGTGTCCAGGGCTTGTAACTCGTCCCCTTTGACTAAGTTTGGGAACAATCTGGCTAGGGGTACTAGAGACTCCTTGTCGCGACTCAAAACAACTGCCGGATCAATCAATCCCAGATTATTGAAAACCGGATCTCTGAAGTTAAATCTCTGCACGATACTGGTCACAGCTTGTATAAAAAAATCCAAGCATTTCAAACGGAATGCTTGGATGAACGTAGGGTCAATTGTTTGTTCTTCAAGACGGTTTGCAACGTCGGCTCCGAGATAGAGATCCTCTATGGGCTTGAAGTGTTGAGGATTCTTAAAATGTATGTTGCAGAATTCACCTTTTAAATATTCCGGGCGCATGTAAGAGTCCATGAAAGTCCTGCAAGTTTTCTCGATGTTGGTCTTTAACTTGTGAATTTGAGGGTACTCTGACTGCATAAGTTTATTCAGTTGGTTGAAGATAGGCAAGACAAATTTCAGGAATAACAGATACAGAAGCGTGGATTCGTCATTCATTATTCCCAGAATTTCCCTAGCTGAATTTGCGGCGACTTTGTTTCCATCGGTTACTGCATCCGTGAAGAACAACTTTAAAGTGAAGAATTGCTGTATGAGACGAAGAACCACTTCTTCCAACGACAACCATCTAGTGTCCACGCTGATTCTAGAAAAACTAGACTTGAAATAGTTGTAGACACAGCAGCAAAATTTTTCAATTTCAGGTGGTAATTTCTCGCAAGATTCTGATGCACAGCGATGAAACGAGTGACATGTGCACTTTATTATGAAGAGATTAGGCACATCTGCTTTTAGCAAAGTTGCAACAGAGTGGTTGCATCCGGTCACCACATTGGCACCGTCAGCTCCGTATCCAATTAGATTTTCACGATAAGGGATCGTCCATAAATTACGTAAGACGTTTTTCTTTTGTTTGTATCGTTGTGTCCTTCTCAACTTCACAGCAATTTTATTTCCTTCTTTATTCAAACAAAAGAAAAACGTCTTACGTAATTTATGGACGATCCCTAAGGAACATTGTTCTTAGTGAAAGAATCAACTATAGCTGCATGCAAAGAAATGGCATCACACTTTGGCACAGGAATCAAATCATAAAACAAATCTTTGATTTCACTCTCAACTTTCACGCGGACAATCATGGCCAAACTTTTTATTGCACTGACATCTGTGCCTTCGTCAACTAGAAGGGAGAATTTTGTTTGCCTTAAAATTTCGTTGATTTTCTCTTTAGTGAATTTCCCTGTGACATTATTTATGATCGCTGTTGTCTTAGTTCTGGCGCTGTGGAACTGCTTAGCTATTTCTGAGTCTGGAAACATTTTTTGAAAAATTTGAGGCATATGATCAGCAGCCAGAATTGCAATTTTGTGTTCTGCTAGAAATCCTGCGTATCTCAGTTGTGCTTCGTGAACTCGTTCCATCAATGTATTGTGCGTATCCACAGATATTAAATCATCGAGTGACAACTGATTCTTCTTATCCTTTTTTTGTTCCATGTGTTTCTTCGTTTGAATGTGTTTCTCGATGTCATTTTTTCCCCCAGAACCAATGCTGATGTCGAATTGGCAAGTTTTGCACAAAGCAAAGGTTTTTCCTTTCGAACTGTCAGCTAGAAACGGATACTGCTCTTTCAATTTATTCGTTAGTTTTTGGTAGTGTTTCATCTTTTTCTTTCGCTGAGGAGATTTAGTAGGTGCTGATCTTTTTTTCTTCTGTTGCTGATGATCACGATTATCCTCTGTATGTTCCCCTGCATCACCGGCTTGTTCAACATCAGAGTTAAATCCGTCCTCCTCGTCCGATTCGTGATCTCTATTTTCTCTCTGAACGAACGCCATTACTGTAAAAGAAACACTTGTTTAGAAATAATTTTCTTTGAGTCATATTTACTGTTGAAAATATTAATGTTTTTACGTAGAAACTCACTTGATAAAATTTAGAATCAGTTTTGCATAGCAAAAGTTAGGTCCGACCATAAACTATATTGTCACAGCCTGAAAAAATGCTGTTTCATTATAAATACATTTGTACAAAATAATTCAAATAACTGAAATAAAATAATACACAAACATGCACGTTTGGGCACTTGTACGTATAATTCTTAGAAAATTGGGTATTCATAAAAAAAGACCCAATCATTAATTATTAAAATAATTACAATCAATCATTGCTAATGCGAAAAAATTTTTAATTGAGCTTATCCGAAGTAGTTTCGAAGTTAACGCGTGACTTAACCCTAAAAGCATCTGGAACCTGCACAGCTACATTTTTGTTTGCTGCTATAATTACTGTAATCTACATTGCCGCCTTCTCAAACAAAAATTATTACATATTTCGCTACAAAACAATTCGTAAGAAGTAGTTGAATTTATTTACATTTTTCAACGGACTAACAAAAACTCTACTGTGGAATTGAACTTCTTTTGAATATGAAATAAATTAAAGGTTAGGTGCAATATATTTGTCACACAACAAAGTCCTTATTATTTGTATACAATAACTCTTAAGACAAAAAAACACTAATTTGTTTATTGAAGTTACAATTAGCCAGTAACAATCTTAAAATTGTAAATTAAACTCACCGAAACAGTTTCAATTTGTACCTCTAGCACATCAACACACGGATTTCGGTCTACGGCCTTATCCATAACCTTAAAACGCATGTATAAAGTGCAAGGACATCAACCCCAATCAGAATTTAACAAGCTTGCTTAGGGCGCTTTCACACGATTGCAGATCAGAAGATGGCATGCAGAAGGTTCATAAGAGTGAAAGAGACAGGCTGTTCTCCATCTCTTTTACTCTTGTGGACTTTCTGCATGCATTCTGCTGATCTGCAATCGTGTGAAAGCGCCCTTACAAGCCACAAGTGACTATAAAGGCCGTTTCATAACTCGCTTGCCATCAGGGGCAGGCAGCCTGAAAAAGTCGGCAAGAGTGAAAGAGATAGCGAACGATCAGAATGGTCCGTCTCTTTCACTCTTATGAATATTCTGCAGGATGGCTGCCTGGCACTGCCGACATGCAGAGGTATGAAAAGGCCTTATTGTAGAATCTGAACATCGCCACAGTACTGAACAATAAATCAGGAGATTTCAAGAAAAATCAGTATATCAGTAGCCAGCCTCAAAAGTCAGTAGATCTCCCGATAAATCAGTAGCAATGGCAACGCTGGTTCAGCCTAACGGGCCGTTCCTCTATCCGCAACCCGAGGACGCACTGCGTAGTGGCAACAGGAACCCACCGAGCAGGAAGGGACCCAATAGTAATTAAAAATAATTAGTCAGTGTCAAGAAAAATGAAATTTGATTTTTTACTTTGTGGTTAGAAAAGCTTCTCGGACTGTGAACAAAAGAACACAAATTTTGAAAAATGATGCCCCAAAAAAATCCTTTGGCAGGCATGTGTAATAGAATTTATCTGATTTTTTGTGCTAATAAACTCGATTTCGAAGATTTGGCGCTTGACTCCTTTTGCATTTCTACCCTTCAACTATAATTTTGTTTCGTAAATTCTCTGATCCAATAAAAAATTACATGTAATATTGCGTGGAAAAGTTTCCTGTTCCAACTAAAAAAAAAAATTTATTTCGAAATTTCACTGTTTCTAATCATAATTATAGCCTTTCTTTAAATTCCCCGTTCTAAATAGAATCATAACTGTAATTGTAATTTTTTGGTTTATTATATGTTTCAAGACAGAATTATCATTCTTCTCTCAAATTTTCTGTTTCAAGTCAGAATTATAATTCTTTTGGAAAATTCCTTGTTCCAACTTTGAACAATAATTTTTTCCCCGAATAATCTCACTTCAGAATTAATGAATTACATACAATATTGCTTCGGAAAATTTCTTCCTTTAACTCAAAATTAACATTTTTCTCGAAAATTCACTGTTCCTAGGCAGAATTATAGTTCATTTCGAAAATTCTCGGTTCCAAATAATAATCATAATTATTAGCTTCAAAAATTCTCCGTTTCAAGTTAGAATTACCTTCGAAAATGTCCTCTTCCAAGTCAGAATTATAATTCGTTGGAAATTTTTCCTTGTTCCAGGTCGGATTCATAAATTTTTCTTCTAGAAAATTTACTGTTGCAAGTGAGAATTATTGTTGTTTTCGAAAATTCCCAGTTTCAAATAAGAATCATAATTATTATTGTTTTCGAAAGTGCCCCGTTCTAAGTCAAAATTGTAGTTGTTTTGTTGTAGTGAAATTCACTGTTCCAAGTCAGAATTATAATTCTTTTAGAAAATTTCTTGTTGCATATATGATTTATAATTTCTTGATTCGAAAATTCTTTGATGCAATTCAGAATTGCATATGAAATTGCTTTGGAAATTTTCCTCTTCCACCTCAAAATTATAATTTTTCTCGAAAATTCACTGTCCCTAGCCAGAATTACAGTTCATTTTGCAAATTCTTCGTTCTAAATAAGAATCATAATTTGTATTGTTTTCGAAAATTTCCCGTTCCAAGTCAAAATTGCAGTTTTTTGGGGAAGTTCATTGTTCCAAGTCAGAAATATAATTCTTCTCTAAAATTCCCTCTCCCAAGTCAGAATTACAATTCTCCTCAAAAATGTCCCCTTTCAAGTCAGAATTATCATTCTTTTAGACATTTTTTTGTCCCAGATCTAAATTATAATTCTTTTTCGGAAATTTTCTGATCCAATTCAGAATTACATATACACTGAAACCTGGATTGATGCAACTCATGCTTGACTGAGCACCGCTTCACTCACGGACCCGCGACTGCCCTTAACACAAACCTGCGAAGGAAATCAGTTCTAGGAACGCACAAAAACAATCAAGGCCGTAGCCAGGGGGGGATGATGCGCGTTTGATCCCCCCCCCCCGAAATTTTTGAAACATGTACATAATATATATATATATATATATACTCTCCTGTGTGTCGCTGTATAACCCCCCTCCCGAAATTTTTTCTGCTGCATATCCCTCCCCGAAATTTTTTCCTGCTGCACATCCCCCCCCTGAAAAATTTTTCTGGCTACGGCCTTGAAAACAATTGACTAAAATCGAGGTTCTAGTGTAATATTCTTTCAGAAAATTTCCTGTTCGAACTCAAAATTATCATTTTTCTAGAAAAGTCACTGTCCCGAGCGAGAATCAAAGTTTTTTTCCAAAAAATACCCGTTCCACATGAAAATCATAATTATCATTGTTTTCGAAAATTTCTCGTTCTAAGTAAAAATTGTCATTCTTTTGGAAAAATCACTGTTCCGAGACAGAATTATAATTCTTCTCGAAAATTGCCTCTTCCAATTCGGTATTATATTGATTCTTTTAAAGATTCCTTGTTCCAGATCTGAACTATAATTTTTTTTTAATTCTCTCATCCAATTTAGAATTAGATGCAATTGCTTCGGAAAATGTCCTGTTCCAACCCAAAAATATCATTATTCCCGAAAACTTAATGTTCCTAGCCAGAATAATAGTTCTTTTCAAAAGTTCACTGTTCTAAATCAGAATTATAATTCTTCTCAAAAATTTCCTCTTCCAAATCAGAGAACTGTAATTTTTTTCAAAAACTCCTTGTTCTAGATCTGAATTATATATATTTTTTTTCGAAAATTGTCTGATTCAGTTCAGAATAAAAAATAGTTTGCTCTATGTGTATGACTAAGATGACTAGAACTGATTTTCGGAATGTAGGACAACCGAAATTTGAAAAAGGACAAAGTTTTTTCACTTCGTTATTTCACAACCCGATGATAAATAAATTGGATTCATTGGAAAATAAGATTTAAAAAACCTCACATATATCGTAAAGTTTTAAAATTAATATTTTATTATTCTCTGTCACTTTTAATTATATAAAACTGTAATATTCCAAGGAAGTATGCAAAATTTACCCATTTATCTGCATTTGCCTACGGCTGCGCAGTAGTTTTTCTTCTAGAACACCACCGGAAATACGCACTATAAGTATTTTCCATATTTATACAAAAAAATTAAAATTTCAATTAATTTTTCATTCAATAAGGTAGAGGAGGTAGTACGTGGACAGTTTTTATAGTCTGCCATATATATAACCGATTTTCTCAAAAATTGTATGTATTACTGAAAATCTGTCAATATAAAGTTTTAAATTATACATTTATCTAACTATTAAAACAAGAAACACTTACTTTCAGTAAATTAAAAAAATTGTATGGCTAATTAAAGAGAGGGACTTATTTCTTCAGCACGTGGACACATAAAAATTGAAAGCGTGAGTACGTGGACAGGATAGAGTTAATAGGTGGATACGTTTAAAAATTCATTTTTTATTTGAGTATAAAACATTCATTCTTACTTATTAAGCAACATTTTGTCTTTGGTACTTTCGAACTTAAAGTACTTACAATTGAATAAATAAATAATTCAAATTATGGAAAATAATCATGAGAAGTACATTCTTTAAATATGAAAAAATTCCAGTAAATACTTATACTTGAATAAAGGATTCAATTTTCTCCAATTTAATTTTCTTTTGCGTTTCCAAAAGTTGTATTGACACATCTATAAGAGAATCTTCAATGGTAATTAACTCTTGATTGAAATTTTCTACCAGTTTTTCGGTTGACATGATGTTTTCTTTTTCGTCTTCGGTTTTCATTTTTCTTTTCAACTGCTTGATTTCATTGCTGATTACTTTTTTCCTGTCTGTTAACATTTTTTTACTATCTTTCAAGGGTTTTTGAATATCTTTTCCTTTATCTTTTATTTCTTTGGCCTTTTCTCTATTCTGTTTATTTATGAAAACTTGCATTGCTTTCATTTTTTTTTCGTCTTCTTTTTTTTTGTAGAATTTCGACTAAATCATCAACCACAGAAAACTTCCAAATACTTCCAAAATATCAACTTTATCTTTACAACTATTCGAGGTGAGTGAAGAATTAACCGACAATTGTAAACTGCTTCCCAATTCAGAATCGAATGTACTTTCATTCGAAATACTTGAAAGCTCTTGGAAATCAGTCGAAGTAGAATTATTCAAAAATCCTTCCTCACTGCTCGAACAACCAGCAAGTTCTGAAGAATGACTTGAGAGATTCAGCGGAACCTTTGAATTATTTGATTCAATGTGCGAAGTATTGCACGAATGATCTGCTGTAGTTTCTGCAGATTTTTGCAAATAATCTTGGTGATCAGAAAGATTTTTCGTTGACTGATCTGGAGCATTATTCAAATCTAAATTGGAAGAGCTGTCTTGATCCTGAAGTTTATCCGTAGTCTCTTCGACATACTTTTCTCTGATACTTTCAGCGTTGATACATTCTAAATTTTCAACATTTTCATCGGCCAGATAATTTTTGATAACTATTCCTGAATTAATTTGATCATCTTGATAGTCAAATGGAACTTCAAGTTGTACGTCAGGAAGTGCTTCTCGAACTATACCTTCACTACTAGCCCATTCAAGATTAACTTCTTTTCGGATAGCAATCACTCGAATGGTTGGACTTTCTTGTGGTAATATTACATCATTGATTATTCTAGCGTACTGTTTTTTTCCTGAGATACTATCAACGTCGATAAAACTGGTTAACAATGAGTCGGCGCATGAAGTTTTTTAGGCTTAAGTGAGAGCATTTTTTGTTACTTTCTGTAAATTAAATACACTCCACGCTCCCTTATACGACGAGCTCGGGACCAAAAACATTCCCTTATACGACGGCGCAAGGGGGACCCGTCTAACCCCTTCCACCAACAATATCACAGGGTCGTGCGCATACGCGTAGCTAGGTCCATGAATATAGCTTTGTTTGCAAATGTAAACATTGTCAAACATGATTCACTTTTATGTAGAAAAACGCTTTTTTTCTATTAGTTTTGTTTACGTGTTTTTCTTGAGGTATTATGGATTCTTCCGCTGATCCAAGGAATACGGTAAGTACTCATGAAATAATTTACCCTTTATCTACATGTAAACAATTGTACATATGTACTTATCGATTTGTTTTTTTATTTGATAATTTTTGGATAAAAGTATCGATAGGTTAATTTTATTGTGCAAAATTGAAGTTTCAATTAAAGAAATCATAAGGAGTGTATGAAAAATTACAAACTTATCGCAAGTTGTCCAATTTCCGGAATTTGAACATTTTAATAAATCTGCACACTTTTCAAATGTCACAAATTTGTGATTAAAATGTAAATTAATTTACTTGCGAACTTTTTGAGTTTTACAATATTGAGAAGGTTATTAATTTCAAAACTTTGCGTAATTTCTGGATTCAACGATCATTTCCAAATTTCTGAAAATTTTCAGAATCTCCGATATTGTCAAATTTTGCATAATTTATGAAATTCTAAAAACTAACCGGATTCATTTATTTTGCTGGAAATTAAAATTTGTTGTCCAAAATCTCATCCTAAATTTTAGTTTGTAGAAAAATTTAAACATTGTCAAAAAATTACAAATTAACATCCTTAAAGTTTTTGAAATTCTCAGCATTATTTTCCTATTTCAAAAAATTAAAAAGTTTCGGCAAAATTTTTTATTCTACAAATCTTATACATTCCAGTTTCATTCTTCACATACTCCCTATGTACCCTATTGTACCCTATATTCAGTTAAGATTCCCAAAGTATCCTATTTTCAGGATTTGGTCCCTATGGTATCCTATTTTCAGCCCATAATGGAACTGTAAAAAAATGTATAATAAGATCAAAGCTTCCAAGAGTCAGGAATTTTGAAAAAATAGCAGAAATGAGGGATTTTCTGTAAGAAATAATTATAAAAAATAATCAAGGCTGCCACACAGTCACTATTAGTCACTTTTTTTCTCAAATCACTTTTTGGTAACTTTTTCAAACGAAAAGATCACATTAGACACTTTCCTCTCAGGAAATTAACTCATAGGCTAATGACTATTCAGTTCAGGACTATACCTCTTTCCTGAATTGTATTGAATTCTTTTGAAATATTTCAGGATAATTCAAAGATTCCGAAAATTTTTTAATAGATTCCAATAATTTGAAGGGAACTCTGAACTCTTAGTTTATTTTTAAAACAGAACTTTTATGAATTTCATAAAATCTAAATTCATTCCAATTTTACGGAAATGAATGGAACTTTTTTGATCAAATATTTATTTTTCGATTCACTTAAATTCTTTTGAATTTAACTTGAATTGTTTTGAAGTCTTACGAATTTATTTTGAGTTTGTTGCCCTTCGAGCGTGAAAAAAGTACCCAATGAGCGTGACAAAAAGTACCCTTTGGTTCTTATGTTTTATCCCATAGGGACTGTGAGGCCTGCAATTTTCCAATTTTTTTTGAAAATTTCACAAATAATTTCAAGAATGTACCAAATTTGGAAAAAATAAAAATTTTTAGGGAAATTTACAGATTTATGAAATATCTCAATATTCGAAAAATGTGTGTATTGTAGTTTTTTTTTTCCTTTTGTAATGAAATAATTGCATTTGCAGGTAAAAAAACGGAATTCATTAACAATTCAAGAAAAAATAGCAATCATTCAAAAAATCGAAAATGGAAAGAAGAATTACCACATTTCCCAAAAGTACAATCTTCCACATTCCACAGTTTCCACAATAATGCGGAACAAAGAAACAATTAAGAAAAATTATGAATTACTGCATGAAAGTGGGGGGAATATGAAAAAAAAAAGATTCAATGGGACCGAGAATGATGTCTTCGATAAAGCAGTCTATACTTGGTTTTGTCAAAAAAGATCGACTGGAGAACCAGTTTCCAGTATACTTTTGAAAGAAAAGGCATTGGAATATCACCAAATATTGAAAAAAGAAGGACAAATACCCGAGAACAGTCCAGATTTCAAAGCTAGCGATGGATGGCTTGGAAAGTTTAAAGGAAGATACGACTTACGTACGATTCATGTCAAAGGGGAGAAAGCATCGGCAGATTTCGAAGCAAGTGCTGACTTTACAAAAACATTTCAGAATTTTATCGTACAAAACCAGTACGACTTGGATAATGTTTATAGTGCCGACGAATCAGGATTATTGTATAGATATTTTCCGGACCGAACACTAGTTTTACCCCACGAAAAAGAAGTTTCTGGTCACAAACCGATGAAAGAACGTGTCACATTTCTCACTTGTGCCAACGCCACCGGAACTGACCGACTGCCTCTTCTTGTTATTGGGCGTGCTGCGAAACCTCGATGTTTTAAAAATGTACAGGAACTACCACTTCTGTACAAAGCGCAAAAAAAAGCTTGGATGGATACTGCTTTATTCTGGGATTGGTACAAAAATCTTTATGTACCACATGTAACGCAGCGAAACCCAAGTGGCAGGTACGTTAAAATTGTGGTTTGATTAATTCGAAATGCAAAATAACTTTTTTTTTTAATTACAATCTTGCAATTCAAATAGGATTGAGGTTTCTTTATGTAGCACATGCAAACAAATTTTAAAACGACCATGTTTGTACAAACTCTACAGAACTTGGTGGGAAAAATTGAAATTGTGTTTATAAATAATTCTTAGAACGGATAAAAATTATCAATTGTCACCGCACCATTTTAATTGTTATGTAATTATATATTTCAGATTCCTTCTGCTACTTGATAATGCTCCTACACATTCCAAAGCAGAAGAATTAAATGCATTCGACCTCAGGTGCCAAGTGATGTACCTCCCACCGAATGTCACAAGTCTTGTGCAGCCAATGGACCAAGGTGTCATTTCAGCTACGAAGCGACATTACAAAAAAGGACTTCTCCGTGAATTACTGTCCAAAAACCATTTCACAAATCAGGATGTCGTCATATTTTTGAAGAAATGGTCCGTACTTGACTGTATGAAGATCCTCAAAGAAGCATGGGACACTTTGTCACCGAGTACTCTGGGGAATGCATGGAAGAAAATTCTACCCGACTTGAAGGAAAACTCAGCAAATGTCCCTTCTTCGAACAACGAAATTGTGACCTTACTGAATCACGTACCCGGAGGTGAACAATTTTCTTCAAGCGACGTCGATAAATGGCTTGGAGAAGACGAAACTTTGCAGACTTGCAGAGTGTTGACCGACGAAGAGATCTTGAATTCTTGTGCGGGGTTAAACCTACCCTTGCCCGAGGACACAGAAGAAGACCCAGAAAATGATGATGATGACGTGGATGGGAACGTCACTGACGCACCCGAATCTCAAACGCTGTCCCTCGTCTATGGTGCAGCTCGGATACTTTTGGATTGGTCGAAAAAACATACTGAATTCTCGAATGAAGATTTTGCAGTGCTTTATAAAATGCGTAACTTAGCATTTGACAAAATGTTGGGTATACAAAATCTTTAATTCTATGGTACAAAAAAAGGCCGAAAATTCATCATTACAGTAAACACTGACTTGTTTTTATATTCGAAGTTTGTTTTTCTCTCTGGGGAAAAAGAAATAACGTGGATTTCAAGCTTGAACTGTGGAAAAAGTATTATTCACCGAGAAAGTTTTTTGTATAACTTTAAGTGTTACTACGCGTCAATTCACTTGTTGAACTGCGAGTGTTGTATTTAAAAAATATATTTATCCTAAGCTGCATGTGATTAAAAAAATCAAATAGGTATAAGAATTTTATAATGTTCTCGATAGTTCTTAAATAACCACTATTTTCTATGCGTTTATTACATAAAGTTCCTTTGAATGTGCAATTGAAACAAACAAAAATTTTTCCTTGAAAACATAAGACTGTTATATTATGGGAATTCTCAATCGTCAGTTTCTATTTTCTTTGATGAATAATTACTGACAAAATGGAAATATTGTACGATTTATTGAAGAAATAAAAATTTCAATCATTCTTCTACTTATGTGTTACTTTGAAAATATTTCACTCATATATACCAATTTCTCAAATTCAAATCTGTAATTACTATTTTTCCGCTTATATATAACAAAAATTCGGACAATTGGTAAATTCTGCCAGCTGGTAAATTTCTTGAATTGCGAATATTTTTCGAATTTTGTAAAATTTTGAAAATTGCGAAGATTTCGACAATTTTGGTACTTTCCAAAATTCTGAAGATTTAAACAATTTTGAAAATGCTGGAATTTTCATAGTTTGGAAAAATTAAAAAAATTCCCCAAATTTTGAAAATTCCGGATATCCATCAAAATTTTGTTACATTTCAGAATTTTTTAATGATTCATTGAATTTTATAATACAATTCAGATATATAATTTGATAAATAGTAAAAACAGATGGATAGAATTTTAGATTAATGACATTTTTAAGATAACCTCTTATGAAAATTCGTAATAAAAGTGTTCCACTTCAAAACTCATAACTAGTTAATCCTAAAAGCACTATACGAAAATATTGTATTCATATTTACGCGCGAGACTATTTGCTTCCCGCGCAAACTTTGAGCGGAGGAGTGGGGATGAAGGAGAACGAATTTCCCGTCGTATAGGAGAGCGGCAACTGGTCGTATAACGGAGCGGGCGTATAAGGGAATGTCGTATAAGGGAGCGCGGAGTGTATACAAAACTATTAATATTATATATAAATGTATATGATCTAGAAAAAAGGTTTAAATATAAATAAAGAATATATTTTTGTTAACCTGTAAGAATTTTTAACTTTTTCCACATTTCAAAGATTCGCTGATTGCTATCACTCCCAGTCCAAGAACATTGAGACTCATATTCATTTGTTTTACAGACTTGCAATTCCTCTTGTGAGAGTAATTGATCTTCAAAAATTTGGAGCAATTTCCTATTTAAGTCGTCGTTTTTTTCATTTTCATTTTCTTTTTCGTATTTGTTATCTTCTGTTTTTTTTTCTTTTTCTTTCCTTTCGTCAAAACATCATAAGTGACTGCGCCTGGATTGAAAGGGTATAATCCACAGGTTCAAAAACCGTTCCGTATACTTGGTGCTGCATCCCAGCTGTCTATGGCTAGTTTCAATATAGACGGGAACATCGATTTTTGCACATTTATCACATTATTCTCCACTCTCCACTGTCTCAGTATTTTTCTGTAAGCCTCTTTCGCCGGACGGAAAAAAGCAACGTCCAGTGGCTGGAGTATATGCGTCGCATTAGGATATAGAGCAGCAAGCTCTATTCCATTATCCTGGCAGAATTTGCAAAGAGGCAGTGTTAAATGTGAGGAGTACCATCGACATATAGGATGATTGAAAAAATATAATTATTCGCTTTCAGCCAAGGATAAAATATATTTACAATGTAATTGTAAAAAGTTTCACCGGTCATCCATCCACTCTCGGAAATGCCAATGCCCCAGCCCTTTGGAAAGCTATCCAAAACTTGCTTTTTCGGTGTGCTCTTTAAATTAAGCAAAATGAGCGGATTTGGCATTTCACCAGCAGCGTTGGCTATAAATAAAGTTGTTATCGCAGTTTTATCTGCACAACTTACTACCTGGTATACGGACTTGGAACCCTTCTCCGCTATCACGGTATTGTCTTGAGGCACAAGTTTGAATGAAGATTCATCTAGATTAAAAATTCGATGGGCTTCTAGCGACAACAAATCCTTTTTTTCAAAATACGTGCGAACTATTTGGGACCAGTCTCTCACTTCTTGCTCCGTCACTGATGCTCTCGTCGTCGTTAGATTTTGAGCGATCCTCTTCGTTAAATTGGGGTGTCGTTTCATGAAAGCTTTGTACCACTGCTTTCCGGGTCGATCGTTAACAAATGGAGTCTTTTTTTCACTCTTCACGTATTGACTTACGCAATCCAACAAAATTTGTTGGGTCACTGGAAAACCTCGTTCAGCTCGAGAAATAACCCAATTCTCTATAAAATCTTCTTCATCCTGGGTAAAAATAGGCGGGGGTCCTTTTGAACAAATTATTGGAGTTTTGTTTGTCCACTTTGAGTGCAAAGTACTTTTAGGGATTCCAAACTTGTTGGCTGTCGCTCGCAGACTTGCACCTGATTCAATATCGTTCAAAGCCTCTTGCAATTTTTCCGGATAATGAATTTTCTCAATTTGTTTCTTTTTAGGTTTAATAACCACCTTCGTCACATTTCTTTTTACATTTGTCTTCGTCGAAGTTTTTTTTTTACGCGAAGATGTCCGTGCCATAGTTAAAGATATACCTGTAAAATAAAAAAAACATTAAACTTAAATTTGTTTGTAACATTTTATTGAGTACTTAATTCTTGAGTAATACTTAAATTTAAAAAGAATACCAAACTATTATGTATTATGCTTACAGAATATTATATATTATGCTCGGCATAACCTCTTTGAGGTTGGGCCGAGTTTAGTATGCAAAAATAACAAGTTAATTACACTTTTTCGGGACAATTTTTTGAAAAACATTTAAATTATGTTAAATATTAGGTATAAAGTTTAATTATTTTAATTTTGTTATAATTATAATTAACTTACTTGCATATTATACGCCAGTCATGAATATGTCCACGTAATGAATCGCAATGAATCAGGGAGAATGTAATGGCGGACATTGACTATAATTTTGTCCACGTTCTAAAACGCGATGTTAATTGAGCATGTAAGTCTGGACACCTTAATTATAATAATTATTAATATTTTAATATAATATTTTTGTTAATTATTATTTAAAAATAACTAATTAACCACAAAATTATCTCACTTCAACATAAAAACTAAATAAGCTCATTTTTTACTTACTTTTTGTAAACGATGGATCACGGCTTTCTTGATTAAAACATTATGGCTTTTCACAGTCCTTAAAACACCTTACTTTATTATTTGTGCATATTGTTGTAAAATATTTAACAATACCATTTTTATAACAGTTTTAAAGAGGAAACTCTATAGATTATAAATATATTTTTACTTTTATCATTGTTTATAAATTTTTGTTGGAAATTATTATTATTTGGAAGTGTCCACGTAATAACTTCGATTTTGGCTTTGTCCACGTACTACCTCCTCTACTTATTTTGTTTTACCAATATGGTGTCCCAGACTCAAGTGTTCGGACTTATATTGCTGTATGAAAATAAAAAAAAAATGAATAGAATATTCCTTTCCCAAAAATCAGTTGAAGTTTCAGGTTTTGAGTAATAAAATGTTTGAGCTGGTCCAATCAGGAGCGCCGTACATACAGTCGTGTGTGCGTGAGCGGGATTCCAATGTAGTGTTCTACCCGTCGCTAACCCCACCTGCGTACCCCCCGACATTTTTTCCTGCTGTATCTGCTCCCCGAAAAAATTTTCTGGCCACGGCCTAGTATGCTAGACTCTAAATAATATACTGCGCAGCCATAGAATACTACTGCGCATCGAATAAGTTTTTTTCTAAACTTTCCTTAACCTTTCAATGCAATGCAAGTGCCTTGTGTTACGGTAGCTCACTGTGTCGATGTCATTTCTACGTTAGGGATCAACCGGCATGGCAATCCAGACATAATTCTGTGAATTGACGAAAACTGGACCCTCATATTCTAACTCTAAAGCTGCAAAGCAATATTTCCAAGTCAAATTTCACAAATGATCAAATGGCAATTTTAACAGCTGCCCATTTTCAATTTTGAATAATTTGCAGGTTTTGAAGATGCACCTCCTAAGCCCCTAAAGTTAGGGTTACCAGACGTTCGCTTTTCAGCGGACATGTCCGCTCTTTTCTGTCCCGTATGATGTGGTTCGAGAATCACAAAATAAGTTACGCTCTTTCGAAATCCTTTTTTTTATTTTTTCATTTTTATTATTTCAAATGTTAAAATTTTATTTTTATTTTTCAAATTTTGTCGCGGGGGGGGGGGGGAGATTGTGGAGTGTCCGCTTTTCTCACTCGGACTATCTGGTAACCCTACCTAAAGTCCTTTGCCCGTATTGACTGACGACCTTGAGGTTAATGCTGTACAGATACCACCTCCGTCAGCCATCATATGTTCACATGTGCAATCACCTACAGTGGAACTCCTCGCTTCTCCCACGTTCTTCGTTGCGCAATGCGTGCTCACATCCCGCATGCGAGCTCCGGAATATCAGGAGCCCATGTTCATCTAGAAGCTCTTTCATACAATCGGACCAGAGATTCGCGCGGGCTGTCTCTCTGAGCCCCTCCTGAGACTAGGAGCTCAGAAAGCACCAGCTGGTAACTTCCCACTCCGTTACTGCAATATCCGTCATACCTTGACTTTCGCCCGTGAGGAATTTTTTCAACAGGAACGCATGCTGCCTCTCACAAGAGCGTGTTGATTCCATCAGAAGCGCTAGTGTCAACTCGTCCAGCCATATGCCCGCGGGGTAAAGGGGCTTCTCCCCTCCAAAGCGTTACATTATAAATTTTAGGGGAAAACGCTAATAGCACCAAACCACCTCCTCACACCATTGCACTCGTCCCTGGTGACCTAGAGCATCAAGTGCATGAGCGAATTCTTCAGAATTCCTACACTATCAGTACGCTCCCTGTTAACGTGATGACTCTGCACACGAATATGATGCCTTATATGCATCACTTTTCGGGAAAAACGATGTCACTGTCCTATGAGAGTCTTAAAGCCTTCCCAGGAAGAGCGCCACGGCTCTTCAGAGTGGTTCCAATGGTCGAAATTGACGGGGAATGGCTTTCAGAGACTCCACATTGTTCGGAATAAGTCTTAGCCCTGCCCAAATTTCAGAGCAGCTGAGTTAATGAACCAATGGACAATGGAAAGGGACCACGGACCAATCGAAAGTCTCAGCTGTATTGGAGGTGCTTAGGGCCCGTGCGGCTCTTCCTCAAAATTGTGTCTTTCCGATCCACGGCAAACAAAACATGCCAGGAGGTCAACTGAATGATACGGTACCACCACTGGTGCAACGCTACACCTCTCGCGACCTTTTTCTCTACTGCTTCCTCTGGCTTCTGGACTCCTGATACAAAGACGGTTAAATTGTTGATTATGTCCATTCTGTACGTTAACTACGCTTTACTCTCGTGAAAATTGGAATGAAGAAGGCGGGAGAAGAGCTCGGACGATCGGACAACAGGGTGCAATTGAAATTGCAGAACTGCCCTCGGCCATTTTGAATCAGGGGACCAATTTACGGGAATACCTCAGGGCCTTATGGCTTACGGCCTACGGTTACGTCAAAGCGTGTTAGTAACGCAGGGATCACCATCACAGCGCAGAGCTCAAAAAAGGGAAAATAGGGTAATTTTCTCACGAGAAAGGGGAAAGTTAAAAAAAAAATTTACATTTATAAAAGAAGAATCTTCTTATAAGAATTTTTACAGTTTTTAAATAATTTCAAATGAGTTTCTAATGATTTCTGCGATTAAAGAATTTATTCTTTGAAATTGGACATACTTCGGACGTTGAAAATCAATTCACGGAGATTTAACAATAAAGTCCGCGATAACATGAAATTTGTTTCTGTCCACGTGCCTGTATTTTTATTTTATAATATAAAAAACAAACATTTTAAAAATCCATAATAACAAATGTTTAAATATTATTGAAAAAGTTGTATACATATTTTTGAATCGAAATCTCGTGAAATTCCTTGGCAATTTTTTAAAATAATATGTAATATTGATATTAATATTATATATAATATAATTATATATTATTAAAAATAATTAATTAATAATAATATATTATTATTTTATCTTTGAAATTGTATAATTCTAGAAATTCGTTAAAATCCCTTGAAATATTTGGAAATCGTAAAAATCCATTAATTAAATTTCTCTTTAAAACCCGTTAAAATAAAATGCACAGGCACAAAGCTGGCTTGCGTCGCTGTAAAATTCGACTACCGCGAAACTGGCAAACGTATTTAAACGGGAAAATAGGGAGAATAAATTAGATTTATTCATAATAGTTTTGCATTTACTAATAATATAAACTTTATTCACTAAAACACAGTAATCCAATAAATGCACAGAACACATTATTCAAATTAAATTATTATTAATATAAATCGTATTAGATATTAAACTTTTTAGAATAAGAAAATACACGTTAATTTTATTCGAATTTCGCAGCAAAGCTACGCGGAGCTTAAAACTGTTGAGATATTGTGAGAAAATATTCAAAACGAGATTATGAGGAGTGAAAGAGATCTGCCCTTCCGCTCTGATCCACATATATTTATAACCTTGCGTTTCTTGGCTTACGTGCAAGGGTGGCATTAGAGCGGGGGAGCCAAGCGCAAGGCCCAGCCGTTATGCCTGACCAATAGGAGCGCAGCTCACGTAGGCCATAGCGGATTGGCGGGTGGAGTTTATCACGTAGGCCCTCGCGTAGGCCCGATCTACGTGACTTTTAACAGGGCTGCATTTTACATAAACAAATTTATGCACTTTCGTAAATTGAATCAGGATTTTAGAATCTTTTCTATGCTAGTAATGGTAAGAAAGATTTCTTCTCTATCGAATTAACTATAAAATAAAAATGATTTTATCGACGGCAATACGCATTCCGTCACGACAAATGATTTATAGGAAACATTGATCATTTTGGGTTCCTTTTCAGCAAAAGTGGTTCCTTCTTGTTGCAGCTCCTTTGGCTCCTTTGGAACCAAAAATTGGTTCTAATAGAAACACCAGTTTTTCTGTACAGCTTATACCTTGTAACATTCCCGAATTTGAAAATTCCCGACAGAAAATTGTCGAATTATAAAATATCCAGACTAAAATATTCCCATATGTAAACAACACAAATTTTATAAATGAAAAAATTAATTATAATATAATTTTAGTTGTAATAATTCAATTAATTTTATGATAAAATATTTATTTATTATAAACTGTTCGAGAATTTTATTTTTCGGGATTTTCCAGTCGTCCCCAAAGCGCGCGTTCACACGTGAACGCGCGCTTCGTTGGATTTTTATTTTCTAATAAAAACATAAACTATTTAAAAATCCATAATATTACATATTTTTAAATATTAGGAATACTAAAAATTTTCGAAGCAATTTAAATAATTTAAGAAATATGTTTTTAAAAAACTCGTACGTTTGGTAATTTTGATATTTTCATGGATGCCTATATTTTTTACGTGTTTGGAGATCTTAACATAAACATATTGTTAAATTTGAATAGTAATATTTTTTAAATTTTCAATTAAAAATTGTTCTTTTCTGGTTGACCAAGAATCGAACTGTTGAAAACAGTAAAAGAACCGAACGCTAGAGAACGACACAGGGTCTATAAATATTTTAAAGTACATTAAAAAAAAAAGACAAGCTTAAAAAAAACAAATTTTCTAACAAATTTTCTTGAGTATTTCTTCTTAAAAAACAGTTTTTTAAGGAACATACTTCTTTTTAAACCTTCTCGTGCAGTTTTCTCACACAATTTGATTTTTTTAAGTTTATGTTTTTTTAAAAACGTACTTTCAAATATTTAATAAACAGAGACATTAAGACATTAACGATGTATCGTTCTCTATAGCGTTCGGCTATTTTAACGTTCTCAAAAGTTCGATTCTTGAGCAAAGGAAAAAAAAAATGTTATCTAGGTACATTGATACACATTTTTCCAATAATTTCACATATCCTTTTGTTAACAAAATATTGAAGTTTTTATAAAAAATACAAATTTTTTTTTGATAGGGTATAATTATTCAAAAATAAACTTCTGTTGTGTAATTTTGTGCATTTACAAAAGTTTAAGAAAAATTACTTCCTTCTAGTTACAATGAATTCTTTCAAAACAAAATTCTTTTTGATAGGGATTTAATTATTCAAAAATAGATTTCTGTTGTGTAATTTTGGGCATTTACAAAACTATAAGAAAAAGTACATCCTTCTAGTTAAAGTGAATTCTTAAAACAAAAATTATAGGGATGTAATTACTCAAAAATAGACTTTTGTTGCGTATAATTTTGTGAATTTACAAAGTTTTAAGAAAAATTACTTTTTTAAACTTAAAAAATAATTTATTTAAAATAAAAAGTTATATTATGGCATTCCGGTAGATACTAAACGTGTTGTAGCCAGAGGGATGTTTCTTCGGAAGATGCTTTGAATACTTCAATAAGATTCATCAAATCCTTATATGTGTATATAAAACTACAATTATATTACGTTTAAATCATTTAGGAAACAAAATTACTAAATTGATAGATGTGTTATTTGATTTTAATTCATCAGATATTTCAAACTGATTAACAGTTAAATAAACTCTCAAGATTGTTGGATTGAGATCTTAATTGAAGTTAAAATTTCTTTAAAGGTACAATCTATTCCTACAAATATTAAAGGTAAACAAATATTAATAACTACTCAATAATTGTCTTCGAATTCAATTCTTTTAATTAATTTGTTCTGAAAAAAGATCTCCTTTCTTCCCCGATCCTCTTTAATTAATATGAGCATAACATACAAATATCCCCTATTAGGTTTCTATTAAAATTTTCTCTGATGAGAAAGCCTTAAAGGCCTTGAAACATGTTGGATCTTGGTAGTATAAAAAATACGGATAAATAATAAAGAAATGAGGGCGAGGCAGTTTGGTTGTCTCTTTCTTTTTTTTCTCCCTTTTTTCAAGTATCATCTATCTGTTTCTGATGAGCCGTTTTATAATGTTATTTGAAAACATATATTTCTCTTATTTTAAGTCACTTTGTGCAATAGTATGTTACACAAATTGATTTTCTTGACTATTTGTTTTTAAAAAACAGTTTTTTTTGTTTGTTTTAAAAACCGCTTTAAGCCTTCTTGCGCAATTTTGTTACACAATTTGATTTTTTTAAGTTCATGTTCATTTTAAATATACTTTCAAAAATTTTCATATTTTAAAAATTTACAAGTACTCCCAGTTTTATTTAATTTCCAAAATATTTCATTTTTATAGCTTCAGCGAACAAATTGTTAGCTGAAAAGTTTCATTGAAATCTTAAAATTCATCTTTTTGGTTGACAATTCATTTTTTTACCTGAAAATTTAAGTATTACATTTTTGGTTGAAAACTGATCTTTTTTATATTAAAATTCAACTGAAGATTCATCATTATAGTTCAAAATTCATCAGTTTATTTGACAATTCATTTTTTTACCTGAAAATTTAAGTATTACATTTTTCGTTGAAAATTCATATATTTTGTTGAAAACGATCACATTTTTGGTTGAAAACTGATCTTTTTTGGTTCCAAATTCAATTATTTTGTAGAAAATTATTCTTTCTGGTTGAAAATTCTAACATTTGGTTCAAAATTCATCTATCTCGTTGAAAATGTGATATTTTTAATTGAAAAGTTAGGAATTTGAGGATTTAATATACTACCCACATTAATTTTACCTACATATGCACTGAATTTTAAGTATAAAAAAAATCAAATAAGAATTTGAATTCATGATCTTTAGAAACAAATTCAAGAAATGATTCATTATGTTTACAGTATAATTTATTTAATTAATTAATCGATGGTGCAAATATATTTTAGACTATCTTGCAATATAATTTGTAATCATTTGTAATTTGTAAGTAAACATCCTGATCGTATATTTAAATGAAAAAGGAGAAAGAAGGGAATTTGAAAAAAGGGAAAACGCAGGGTTTTCAGATATTTGAATCTCCCGCCTCTGAATCGATAAACTTTCTGCGAATCTGCGGGGAAATATTAATTAATTTCTTGAGAAAAGTGGTTTTTATAGAAGAATAAAAATGAAACTTACCTAATCGGATTTCCTATCTCACATTCAAAATAAACTTCTTTTGCGAAAACTCGCACATTTATATTTTATGAAACTAAACGTATGGGGCACACGAAACCTAAAAATAAAAAAGCTGCTATACAAAGTAAACAGGAAAGTTTATACACTCACATGTTACAGGTCACTTAACAATTTACGATATACGACAATATATATATATTATGCTCTGAGTCGTTTATAAAATAAAATACATAAATTATATATGTCTGAGACAGTAAAGATACTATTTTAATTTGATCGCTTAGAGACTAATTCAAATATATCAAATATACTTATGAACAAGAGAACGCATTTTTGCGGAAAAACTAAAAGATATTTACAAAATATTGCATATCGCATATTTGCTATTCAGAAATGAATAGTCTTCTTTCTGGGTTCATTTTGTTCAACAAAACTTCCCAATAGTTCTTTTGTTTCCATCTCTGAAAAAGAAGCTTCTTAATCTAGATGTTCGTCAATTTTCAGTTTTTAGAATTTAGAACATTTTATCTTTTACACAGCATGGGTGTGCAGGAATTGACAGTGACTTTCTCTAAATATAAATCTACGTACTTGACTCGAAATTTTATTAAACCAGTCCATGTTCTTCTCTCTTAAAATGGTTCTAAATAATCCTATTTAGATAACTCTCCTGCAGTTGATTCTGCAATTAGAGATGAGATCTCCTGAATGTAGCTGGGTTTCTCCATGACTGGGTCCATCAAACCTGACGATTGACCTTCTTCAGATTTGGGACTGTCTTCTAACATGGAAGCATCTTCCTCCATTGATGACGTATCCGAAGATTCTATAGTCAATAAATAAGTACGAGTTTAATTATGAAAATAGAGTAGAAACAATATTTTCATCTTGCCATTCCATTCGGGTTTAAAGAATTTCCTTGATTTTCGAAATATTTGGAAGAATTTCATAGGATATTTTAGGATATTTCACAAGATTTCCGAGGAGTTCAATCATTTTAAGTGAATTTAATGGCAATCAATAAGGTGTTTTAACAAATTTCCCAGGATCTCAAAGAATTTCATAGGACTTAAAATATTTCCAGGGATTTAAAGAAGTATCGTCAGATTTCATGTAATTTTACGGAATTGTATAATATTTTAATGGATTTTAAAGAATTTATGCAGAATTTTTAAGATTTTAGAATATTTAAAAAGATTCCAAGGAATTTTTGATAGATTTCAAGAATTTGAAGGAAATTAAAAGGATTGCAAAGGATTTTGAAGATTTGGAAGTATTCCATACAATTTACATATTCAAAAAGAATTGAGGGATATCAAAGGATTTAAAAGATTTTCAAATATTTCAACGTATTTTCAAACATTTTAGGTTATCTAAAAAAAATTTTAATATATATTTCAAAGGGTTTGATATATATCAGGATAATTAAAAATATTCTTAGGGATTTTCAAGAGATTTAAACATTTAAAATATGTTTACATATTTAAAAATATTGCAAGAAATTTTCAAAAGATTTAGACAATATCAAGGGCTTTCAAAAGATTTCAAAGGATTTTAAATATTTTAGGGTATTTTAAAAGATTCCAAGGCATTTAAAATGATTCCATGAATTTTTAAGAAAATAACAAAATTTCAAACGATTTCAGAAAATTTCAAGGAATTCCATAAAATTTCAAAGGAATTAAAATATTTTACGGTATTTTAAAAGGTGCCAAGGAATTTCCAAGAGATTTAAACAATTCCTAGAATTTTGTTAGGGATTTGAAACGATTTCGAAGGATTTGAAATACTTCAGAGTATTTTAAAAGATTCCAAGGAATTTTAAGGAGCTTTAAAAAATTGCAAGGGATTTCAAAGGATTTGAAATATTTTAGAGCATTTTAAGAGAAATTTCAGGGATATTTTAAGAGCCTTAACAAATTTCAAGGGATTTCAAAAGATTTGAAATATTTTAGGGTATTTACAAATAACCTAAAATAAAAACAATTTCACGGGTTTTCAAAATATTTCAAAGGATTTGAAATACTTTAGGGTATTTTAAAAGATTGCAGGGAATTTTCAAGAGCTTTAAAAAATTTCAAGGGATTTTAAACGATTTCGAAGGATTTTAAATATTTTAGGATATTTAAAAATATTTCAAGGAATGTTCAAGAGCTTTGAAAATTTCAAGGGATTTCAAAAAGTTTAAAATACTGTAAGGTATTTTAAAAGATTCCAAGGAATTTTCAAGATATAAAAAAGATTCCACGAAATATTTTTAATCTCTTGAAAATTCCTTAGAATCTTACAGATAAAATTACGAAATTATTCTGAATACTTGGGCGGATTTCTAGGTCGTGTAAGGTTTTTGGATATTTTAATAGATACCAAGAGATTTTAATTGATTGCATCAGATTACTAAAGATTGCAGTGATTTTATGGGATTTTAAAAGCTCTCAAGGTATTTTAATAAATTTTGCAGGATTTCAGGAAATATCAGATGTCATAGAATTCCACAGGGTTTTCAAGGGGTTTCAAGGAAACAGATCTGGTATTTACTCTTCAATATAAAAATATTCTTAAAAATAAAATGAAATCTTCAAGTATAACAGTTTTTTGCAGACAAAAATGATGTATTTGTATCGTTCAGGTTTATCATCAGTAGTTAATATTGGGATAAGAGCATTTTATTAAATAAAAAATGATTATTCATAGAAAAAAAATCTGATCTTTTAATTGTTTGAACAAAAAATGTTTCATAAATTTGCTTAAATCTTTGGGGTTAGGGCAAAAGTGAATGGGCCATTCAATTTTACAGAAAAAATGACATACAGTCCATGTGTTGAACAGTTTTGGTGTTGACCAAAGTTTGTTTGTGGCATAAATAAACAACTGCATGGTACGATACTTTTCAGCATTTACTTTTAATACATAACATATGGGATGGAGCAACAAAATTATCCAACACATAGACTTTATGTAATTTTTCCATAGAATTGAATGGCTTAATTAGTTTTATCATAATCAATGATTAAATACATTGTTTAAACAATTCTTATTTTGAAAATTTAAAAATCCGAATATTAATAGTCATAATACAGAATTCTTTATAGCTTTATAAATTGTTTATAAATGTCGTTTAACATTTTTATGTCGTTTAAATATATTTTCAATAATTCTGATCAAGTAGGAGTTTATTTCAGTAACTTTGTCCAAAATAGAGAATCATATTGTTGAAATTGCTAATTTTCCCGCTACAGTTTCTAATCCTCTTCGACTGTTCTCTTAGAAATTTGATCCCCATAATTTTTTGTTAACTTTCAAATCCTTTAAAAATATCGTGAAATAAACTTACGATCGTTATTCGACTTGAGTTCCTTCTCTTCCTCAAAGTCGCCCTTTTCGAAACCAAAATCTTCGTCTAAATTGTCTTCCTCGAGGGCGAAGTGGAGGTAAGATAAAGTACAGACAAGAGCTATGAAAAACAAGTTGGTACCAATGCCAACAATGGCAGACAGAATGGGCCAGTGAAACATCAAATAGCGCAGACCCGACAAATGAGCGTTGATCATTATTGTTGCTGAATAAAATTCTATGTGACGTGATTGTATCTCCACGTATACAAGTGTCACTGGATGACTCTAAAATTAATAACAGAACATTGAAATCTCAACAATATTTAAAAATAATTTCGATTCTTAGTATACATTTTAATGAACTATAAGATTTCAAGATTAGTTACTTGGTCTTCCTCGAAATTTCCAAACAACTCGAGGACTATATTCTGCTTTTCCTCCTGAGTCCCAAAAATCATCATTGGCGAAAATGTGAGAGTCGTTAAAATGTGTAGTAACGTACTTCTGTAATGAAGCATCGCAGAACGACAAGAGTGCTCTACGAGTACACCGTCTCGACTACGCAACTGAGCACAAACCATGAACATTCCTGAAATAAATATTACACAAAGATTATCCAAGGTCGGCGAAGAACTTCATTTTCAAAATTACCTGACTTTTGCCTGACCAGTTTTTCATTTTTAATTGTTAACCAAACAGTTGCACTGATCATCAAATAGTTCAACTTTAAAGCAAAAGAGATGAACCAAAAGCAGTTGCAACCAAAAGCAGTTGCATTTTAAAGCAGATTATTAAATTGTCAAGAAAAAAATGTTTAGAAGTTGCAAAAAATTAGTTTTCTACCAAAAAATACGAATTTATTTTTAATTATATTTTTTTACGATTAAAACCATTGAAACAAAAACTACGCGTCCTATCGAAAAATTTCTCATAACAAATTTGCAGCTCTTTTTTGGATGAGCAACTTCTGTCTATTCATTTTTTACATTCTTAGTATTTATGATTGAGAAAGTATTATTTTTATAGCTTTTGTCGTTTGTCCAAAAATTTAATTTTTTATTTTTATTGTTATTTTTCACTATTAAAACAAAAACTACGCATCCTATCAAAAAAGATTATTAAAAACTTTGTAGATCTTTCTTGGGTGCACAATTTTTGTCATCTCATCTTTTTTCGTATCTTGCATAGCTTGACCGCAAAACAGAATTTTTTATTTTTCGACCAAAAATCAAAAAGCTGTTATAATCATCTAGGGCTTTCAAAAAACAACGTTTTTCTTCAACTGACTTTTTTCCATATCGTGCATTGTTTGGCTTAAAATAATTTTCTTTTTTTTTAAATTTGAAAGTGCTATAACTCTGGTACTTAGTTTTTGATTAACAAAAGTCATTGAGTTAAACTGTTCATCTTTTTAAGCACTATAAACTTCCTTACATATAATTTTTTAAACTTGGGGGAAAAAATGGTCTCAAAAATGTTGAAAATGTTCTAACTTTTTGAATGTTCATCCCAAATAGCTGTTTAACGAACACGTTCTTTCTTTTTATGCCTCAAAAAAGTGTGCCAAAGCACAATCCAATCTGATCAATCTTTCGGAAGTTATTGTGCTAAAAGGATACAGACAGACATACAGAAATACAGACAGACAGACACCATCGTAAAAATCATTTTTTCTGACTCAGGGTGTCTCAAACCGTGGAGATTTGATGAAAACCGACAAAGTAAAATTTTATATAAAACTAATATCTTGTCATTAGAATGATAATGTAAAAACGCATTTTCAATCAAAGAGATGATTTTTTAACTAAAATGATGAATTTTCAACAAAAAACGATTGCCCAAACCAAAGAAGAATAATTTTCAACCAAACAGTTGCATTTGTATAAAAAAATTAAATTTCTAATCAAACAGATGAATTTTTAAACAGAAAGGACGAATTATATTTTTGATGTTATGGTTTTGTCCAGATGAGTTGTATTAAATAATTTGATGTTGATTGTTTATTGTCTACTGTTCTAAAATCAATATTTTGAATATTGATTTTTATTTCTAAATTGTGAAAAAATTGCTCTCAAGTTCCGCTGGGATCCGAACCCAGGTCTTCAAGATTGCCGGACTGGTGCTCTTACCCTACTAAGCTACGGAGAGACGAGATCAAATTATTTGGTTGAAAGTTCATCTAGTTTGTCAATAATTCAAGAATTTTGTTAAAAAGTAATTATTTCCGGTAATTAAAAAAAACCTCTCCTCATGAAAAGATGACCTACTTCACGAAACAGTAGTTCGATCCTCATACATCCTTAATCAATAAAAAAACCTTCAGACTCTGAAGATTGCTATTGAATTTATTATTCAGAGACTGTCACGATTTCTGCGAGTACACGCAAACTCACTTAGGCTTAGCGCAATTTAGAAAAAATAAAAATAAAAATTATGTCCTCACGGGTAACACGACGTATAATCCGTGTAAAACAGAGGGAGTACGCATGAGGATAGTTGAGAACACTAAATCAATCTAATTGGCGTAAATCTGCGCCTCCTCTGCGACCTTTCACCGGGCTCTCTACCGTTAGAGTTGGTGTTCAGATCTCCACCGAGTTGCATATTTTTACAGCAAAATTTACGCATTTCAGAGATTTTTTTCAAAAACTGGCAATAATCGCGAAATTATAGAGAAAATCTAGAGATTGTTTGTTGATAGAGGACATTGTGGTTCAGAAGTCGAAGAGGAACGTTACAATCGATAAACTATTTGCGCCACAGTAGGTAAATTGGTTCCGGGTTTCTGAGGTCTCACACGAAACGGTTTTTTCCACTTACGCAGTATGGACATCCCGCTTTTGACCGACGGAAATTAACTGCTAAGGGACCGTACTTAAATTACGTAACGGATTATAGGCCCTCTCTGA
>CAKNXH010001301.1:248070-283827 GCA_932178445.1 Andricus quercusramuli
TTGCCGGTCTTTCCGTGGCTTAGTGGGTGAGAGCACCAGACCGGCAATCTGGAAGACCTGGGTTCGGATCCCAGCGGAGCTTGACAGAAATTTTTTCACAATTTAGAAATAAAAATCCGTATTCAAAATATTGATTTTAGACCAGCAAACAAAAAACAATCAACCTCAAATTATTTAATACAATTTATCTGGTCAAAACCATAACATCAAAAATATAAAACATTCGAATGTTGGAAAATAAATCTTAAAAGTTAAGGAATGACGTCGGAATTCAACTTGTAGGGATTGTAAAGAAATTGCTCTCATATCTCCGTAGCTTTAGTGGATAAGAGCACAAGACCGGCAATCTGGAAGACCTGGATTCGGATCCCAGCGGAGCTTGAGAGCAATTTTTTCACAATTTACAAATAAAAATCAATATTCAAAATATTTTTTTTAGACCAGTAGACAAAAAACAATCAACATCAAATTATTTAGAAAGGACGAATTTTCAGAAAATAGTTAAATTATCAACCAAGAAAGATTTCAGTTGAATTTCTACACTAAAATAAAAATTTTCAACAAAAAGTTAATTTTCTACCAAAACAGTTGAATTTTCAACTACAAAGGATGACTTTTTAAGAAAATTGTTGAAATTTCAACCAAATAATAAAATTTCTAATGAGAAATATAATCTTCAGGAGGACGAAAATGCAAAAAAAAGTACATAAATGGAAATAAAAGGCAACTAAATTACTAACAAAGATATTATACATAACAGGGTAGCTGCAAAAGTTCATTTTCGAAATTTTCTAATTTTTCCCTTACCATTAATATTCAAAGACCAGAATCTTAATCTTGTAACATTTTTAACATTGAATATCTTATAAACGGAATAACACAATTTCAAATATTATCCTTGACAGTTATTTAAAGTACCTTTTACGGAACTTCCCTGACTTTTGCAGGTTTTTTTTCAAACTCCCTGACTTTTCCATGCTTTTCCCGGACCAATAAAATTCTCAAACTTTTCCCTGATTTCTAGGTTTTCCCTGACTTACGGCCACCCTGCCAAAATGATTATCATTATCCATAGGAAATATAATCAACGGAAAAAGTTTGTAATTCAGAGGAGGAATTTTTGTCTTACCCAGTTCTTTGTTGGCAGGGGATTCTGGCATTTCTAAATGCAAATTGACTTTGTATGGCTGACCAACCATCAAAAGCTGTTGCTTCTTTGTCAGCTGAACATGAGCGGAGGGAAAACTGCAAATTCCTTTCTCTTCATCGCAAGATCTGAATGAAAAAAAATCTTCTATTTATAATAGTTCAAAACAATTCAACTAAAAATTCATCAATCTCGTGTGCTTGCTTAAAATGATCTGAAAGTTTCAAATTTATTGATATATAAGTAATGATCAAAATAAATATATCTATAATAGGTATATATTAAATACAGGCCAGGAATCACAACGCTATTGACACTTTTTTTAACGATTCCACTGTTTTACTACTTTTTGAAAAAGGCACTAATGCATAATAAAATATATTTATAAAATATAGAATAAATAAAAATATATAAAATATAAGATAATAATAACAAAATATTTTCTTAAATTTCTCGATAATTCAACTACTTATTATTTTACTTTGCCTTCAAACACATTTTTAAATTTTGTCGCTGATTGGGTGAAAATCTGCCATCTGAAAAATCGAAATATTGAAAGGTTTCAAGATATAATCAATTTTTAAATTTTCGAAGGCTTTCAAAGAATATAGCGTATTTTTAAAGATTCCATGGAATTCAACGAGATTCATGGGATTTCAAAATAAATTGAAAGATTCCATAAGATTATAAAGAATTTTTATATACTTCAACGGATTTAAGAAAATTGGGAAGTTTTTCAGGTATTTCAAAGGATTTTTTATATACATATTACATTCTCATCTAGATTTTTTAATATATTTCAGATGATTTCATAGATTTCAAGGGATTTCATAGCTTTCAGGGTATTTTGAAACATATCTAGTAATTTCAAAAACATCAAAGATTTCAAGGGATTTCATATGATTTAATCATTTTTGAAGGAATTTCGAAAGATATAAAAGGAAGCTTTAACACTGTTTTAGGGGATTTTACTTGATTTTAAACTGTTTGAAGGAGTTTATGGTATTTTAATAAATCTCAAGGAATATAACATAAAAAATTTTGAAAGAATTTCGTAGTATTTGATAAAATTTCAGACTATCGTAAAAGGTAACCAGAATATCAATGATATTGAAAAGACTTCAAGGGGTCCAGATGGAAGTAACTTCTGGGATTTCTACGAATTCCAGGAGATTTAAAAAGATTGACGAATTTTACAGGAATCTCAGAGGATTTTCAGATTCCAGCGTTTTTGAAAGGATTTCAACGGATTTCACGCAATTTGATGGGAGATGTATACATTACAATTATTGTATAGTAGAGATTACAAAAATAGTTAACCTTTTGATTTAATATTTAAAAAATTGCATCTCACTATTTTTCTGCTATTTTTTCAGAGTGTACGCTACTATTAACACTATTTTGAATTTCTCAAATGAGTCCGAGGCCTGATAGTATGAAAAAAGGACATTAAAGTAAAAAAATGTAATCGATTACAAGGTTTTTAGGTTATGTTTACTCCCATGTTTTCATTCAGAAAAAACATTACACTCGAAATGTCATATAATAAAAAGGATAAAATAGTAAACTTACTTGAATTGTAAATGCACCGGTCGAACATAGGACATGCTGGGCATGTAGGCATAGTAAAAAGCAGTGTAAAGGAAAATTGATATCCAAACAATCAAGACAGCACAGACGACTATAAGTCCTCCACGAAAAACGGCATCCCTCGCCGATTGAACACCCTGGGTTGTTTTTTGCTGCACATTTAGCCACTTATTTGCGACATTTCGTACTACTCTTGAAGGCATCATCACCCTCGAACTTCTCTGAATTTTCGTCACTAAATACATTTATAAATTTGTCGTTGATTACGACCACGACGCACTTTTAACTATTCACAGGAACCCGTTATGGTCTCAGGGAGAGAGATAAGATAATAGGAGTATTGATTCTAGAAACATTTCTTGCACCGGTCGGCTCGTGCCAAAGTGCAAATCCTTTTATCAATTTTTCACTTCACGAACCGGCAATTTCTCATTTCTGCGAAGTGCAATTTGCGCAAGCGGCGCAAACTTACGAAAAGTGCAGTGCGCTTTTTAGATTTCACGCGCATACATGTTCGCGCATGTCAAATGCGCGGCTTTTTTCAAACTAAAAGTAGGGTTAACAGAAGTAAAAGTCATTTCTTATAAAAAAACACTGTGTTTTTTATTCATTTCATACATTTTTTCCTCATGCCGACAATAATGAAGGCTTTATATGTCATATAACACTCATACAAAATACACTTGCAAAAATTACTTAATAACACAATCACTTACTTTATTAGAAAACTGTACAAATTTCAAACTATGCAATTTATTTTCCTTTTCGATGTTCAAGTCGCGGTCTTCCTTTCTTCGCTGCTGGCTTGTCCTTTCCTTTGCTCAGTAGAGGATGAACTTCTTGAATAAAATAAAGAGATATCAACCACTTGATTTAGAAAAAATAAAAAAATAAACATAAAAAAAACTTTGAATCTTTTTAAAACTTTGAAACCATTGTGAAATCTTTTGAAATATTTTTAAATTTATTGAAACCTTTTGAAGCCTTTGAAATACTTTGCAATCTTTGTGAAATATTTGAAATCTTTTGAAATCTTTTAACACCTCTTGAATCTTTTTGAAATCTTAGTGGAACCTTTAGAAACCTTTTGAAATCTTTCAAAAACTTTTGAAATCTCTGTGAAATCTCTGCGAAATCTTCTGAAATCTTTTGAAATCTTTAGAAGCTTTTCGATTTTCTGAAATCTTTTGATATCTTTGAAATCTTTGCGAAATTTTTAATATACTTTAAAATACTTTCAAATGTTTTAAATCAGTATGAAATCTTTGCGAAATTTTTTTAATCGCCTAAAATCTTTTAAATCATTGCAATTTTTTAAATATTTTGCGATCTTTGAAATATTTGCAAATTCTTTTAAATAATTTAAAATACATATTTGAAATGTTTTGAAATCTCGGGAAACCTTTTAAAATATTCGAAATCTGTGTGAATATATTGAAATCTTTGAAATCTTCTGAAATATTTTGGAATCTTTAAAATCTTTTGAAATTTTGGAAATACTTGGATATCTATTTAATCTTTGTGGAATTTTTGAAAATTCTTTAATCTTTGTTAAATCTTTTGAAACGTTTTAGAATGTTTGAAATCTTTTGAAACCGTTTAAATCTGTGTGAATTTACTGAAATCTTTTTTAATCTTTTGAAGTTTGAAAGCTTTGAAATCTTTGCGAAATCGTCTGAAATCTTATTTAATTTTTTAAAAACTTTGAAAGCTTTGAAATCATTGAAAGCTTTGGAATCTTCTGAAATCTTTTGCAATTTTTTTAATCTTTTCAAATTTGAAAATTCTTATAAAGTCTTTCAAATCTTTTGGAATCTTTGAAATATATTGAAATACCTGGGAATCTTTGAAATCATTACGAAATCTATGCGATATTTTTTTAATTATCTAAAATCTTTTTAGTCTTTCGAAATCTTTTGGAATTTTTAAAATGTTTTGAAACATTTTGATGTGCTTGGAACCTTTAAGAATCTTGGAGAACCTTCTTCAATCTTTCTCAATCTTTTGAAATCTTTAAAAATTTTGATAAATCCAATAACCAGAACCTTTTATCACCTATGAAATATTTTGGAATCTTTGAAATCTTCTGAGATCTTTAAAATCATTTAGAACTTATGAAATATTCTGAAATCTCTTGAAACCTTTAGACATCTTTTAAACTGTTTGAAACCTGAGCGAAATCTTTTGGAATCTTTGGAATCTTTGAAAACTTTGAAATATTTTGAAATACTTTGAAGTATTTGAAATATTTGCGAATTTCTTAATATTTTAAAATTTTTATGAAATTTTTGAAATCGTTGTGAATTCATTGAAATCTTTGATAATCTGTTGAAAATTTTGAAAGATTGGTGAAACAATTGAAATATTACGAAATATTTTGAAATATTTGAAATCTTTGAAATATTTTGAAATCATTATGAAAGCTTTGTGAAATCTTCTTGTTAAATACACTCAAAAGTCGAGTCCAGTGGTCAACCCCTCGTTTCTAGGAGATAAAGAAAAATTACCATCAGTTGGCGCTCCTTGCAATTGAATATCATGAGAACGATGCTTTTTCTGCGGAGGTTCATGTGCTACTGGAGTTTCTTCGGCTTCTTCAACGTCCGGCGAGATTGGCAAAAATTGCAAAGATCCTATATCCTCCGTTTCTTCATCAGAACTACAAAAAGCAGCAACCCTATCGATGGCAGCAACATCAACTTCTATTTCTTCATCCTGAGCTTCTTCTCCTTGAACTACCGATTTGTCCTCGTCGCTCAAATCAAATTCACTCTCTCTTTCCTCGTATTCCACATTTTCGTCTAATTCTTTAAAATCCGGCGCAAAGGCGGACCAATTCTCGACTTGATTTTGTGCCCAAATTGACACAACTCCGGAAGATATGGAAGCAATTATTGGACGCACTGGATGCCACTGGCATAAAATTAGAGATTAGAATACACCAATATACAGTTATTTAATTCGATTTTCAGTAAGTAATAACTTCCTTTTACAAAAATACTTACTACCACATCGAGCAGAAGTTCTCCCTTCGTTCCGTGCAAGATCTTAACCAAGTTCCCGATACTTTTTTCCCACACATAAAGTGCATGCTGCCTTGCGGAACCAGCACAGACATATTCCCCATCTCCAGAAAAGCAGCACTTTTTCCACATGGTTTTGTTAACCAAGTCCTGCAATTTTTGAATCGGCTCTGGTTCGCCATCCTTTCCACAAGCCAAGACTTCCGTACTATCGTAAACTCGAATGACTCGGTCAGACGTGTTGATCAAGAAACAGGAACCCCTCCGAGCAAATTCAATGCTTTTTACTGCTGTGTTACTCGCTGTTCCTTGAGATATTTTGTACGAGGCTTTTACAGCCAGAGAATCCGCATCGAGAATCAAGACTCTGCCACGAGCATTTCCGGTGTAAACATAGTCACCACGTCTGTCGAACGATGCTACGATGTTTAAATCGCTCTGTAACAAAATTAAGATTTTTGCAGCCCTCGGACTCACTTCAGCGATCAAAAATATGGTAAATAGTGTCACAAATTGAAAAAATAGAAGGTCATGCAATTTTTAAAGTATTAAACTTATGTGTAGTCCGAAATCAAAAAGTGTGCAATGGAAAATTAACTTTATTCTTTAAGAAAAATTTCCAGTTTTCTAACTTAATACCCCGAAAGGAATTCGGCTTAATGGTATCATAATAAAAAAATTCTTTAAAAGTATTAAAAATTAACTTCAATGTGTATTTAAAATATTATAATTTAGTGAATTAGTCTATAAATGATCAAAGTCCCTACTTATTTATCGCAGACTTCACAGTCTTTTCCTTATTACCCTATTTTCTTGTCTTATCACTTAAATGCGAACTTAATTAATAGAACCCAATAAAAAAATCTAACTATTTTCGGTTGAAAATTCATTCTTTTTGGTTAGAAATTTTATTATTTGGTTAAAAATGGAATTATTTTGTTCAGGATTGAACAATTTTGCAGGAAAGTCATATTTCTTTGTAGAAAATTAAACTATCTGTTGAACATTCATCTTTTTGGTTTGCAAATTCATCTCTTGCCATAGGAATTTCACCGTTTTTGGTTAAAAAATGCAACTTTTTGATTGAAAATAATCTGTTTTAGTTAAAAATTAATTTTTTTCGGGTCGAAAATTCGTCTTTTTTGGTAGAACATCCAACTATTTGATTGGAAATTTATGTACTTTGTTAAAAATTCGTCCTTTATGGTAGAAAATCTATTTTTTTCGTTAAAAACGCTATTGTATGGTTGAAAATTTATCTTTTTTAGTTGAGGATTCAAGTATCTTATCGAAAATTCGAGTTTGTTGGTTAATACAACTGTTTATTATTTTTAATTGGAAACTTTTTTCGTGAAATATCAACCATTTCATTTTCCATTGAAAATTCATCTTTTTAAGTGAAGATTCATAATTTTACTTGAAAATTCGTTTCTTTTTTTTGTTAAAAATTAATTTTTTGAACTTAAAATTCAACTATTTTGTCCAAAGTTCAACTGATTGGTTAAAAATTAACTTTTTTGTTCAAAATTAATATTCACTGTCGAAAATTTAACTGTTTTGTAGAAAATTCGTTTTTTTCTTTCTTGAAAATTCAAAAAGTTGATAGAGACCGCAACTATTTGTTACGCAATTAAACTGTTTTGTAGAAAATTCTTTTTTTTTTATTTCAAATTAGTTCTCTTACATGAAAATTCGTCTTTTCCGGTAGAAAATTAACATTCTTGTTTGAAAATATAACTAGTTGGTTCATAGGAATTTCACCGTTTTTGGTTAAAAAATGCAACTTTTTGATTGAAAATAATCTGTTTTAGTTGAAAATTAATTTTTTTGTTGACAATTCCACTTTAAAAAAAAAAGAGAAAATTCCTATTTTCGGGTCGAAAATTCGTCTTTTTTGGTAGAACATTCAACTATTTGATTGAAAATTTATGTAGTTTGTTAAAAATTCGTCCTTTATGGTAGAAAATCTATTTTTTTCGTTAAAAACGTAATTGTATGGTTGAAAATGAACTTTTTTGTTCAAAATTAATATTCCCTGTCGAAAATTCAACTGTTTTGTAGAAAATTCGTTTTTTTAATTGAAAATTCAAAAAGTTGATAGAGACCGTAACTATTTGGTACACAATTAAACTGTTTTGTAGAAAATTCTTTTTTTATTTCAAATTAGTTCTCTTACGTGAATTTTCGTCTTTTCCGGTAGAAAATTAACCTTCTTGTTTGGAAATATAACTACTTGGTTCAAAATTGATGTATTTGGTTGAGAATTAATCATTTTTGGTAGAAAATTAATCTTCGGTGCTGAAAATTAATTTGTTTCGTTGAAAATGTAACTATTTGGATGAAAATTAATCTGTTCTGGTTGAGGATTCAATTATTCTGTTAGTAATTCTTTCTTTTTGGTTTAATTCGACTTCATTATTTTGGAAATAGTAGAAAAATAGTTTAATCGCCTGAAAATAGTGTCAAATAGTTTCAGTAGTGTGGTGAGTCCGAGGCTTGTGTTTTAGTTCACGCAACTTACACAGGAAAAAAATTGATGGAAATATTTCGATTATTATTAGTGGGTTGAAATTTTAGTTTTGTTTGAACGACGTTTAAATCACTTTGTAAGAAAAAATATAAGTCTGTAGTACATAAATCTTTCACAGAAAAAAAAGATGGAAATATTTTGATTATTTACATTAGGTTGGAATTTTAGGATTTTTTTTAGAAAACTCACATCTTCGTCGAGAGGCATCACTCTGTGGGAACCTTCAACGTCGACCATAACTGCGGCATGTCTCATCGGGCAAACTAAAAATTTGTTGAGATTTCTCGGATGAAATTGCACTTTCAATATTGGAGAAGGGAATCTGTATTTTTGGTCACATTCTCCGGAAAGGACGTCCCAAATACACACATTATTATCCGTCGATGCACTGAGTAATTTGTGTCCGTTTCTAGACCAACTGTAAAATTATAACAACTTAAATACAGGCCTTGAAAAAAATAATAAAGTTAATATTCAAAAGCAACTAATAATAATTGAAGTCGTTTGTCTAAACGGGGCATGAAGTAGTGTTTTGGTCAAAATGAAACTAAATACGCCAAAAGGGCCCATCACATGTCCTCTACTGAATTCTGTAATAAAAAAGTATATTAATAATATCTAATTAATCTTAAAATTGATTACAAAGTATGTTGGTTATCGAAGAGAGATCTAATAAATTTTTTTAATGTCCGCTTATACCCGAGGTTACAATCTAAAATACAGTTAAAACTGCTTAAATCTAAGTAAAAAATGAAAATAATTTCATCCGAGTGAAAGGACGATAATTAAAAAATAATAATAGCCTATTATTAATTCACTCTGAAGGAAATAATAATTAGGAAATAATTTATCTCTGATTTTCAAGTTATTAATTATGAACTTTAAATTAAAATGATCGAATTTTAGGAATCAAGATGCATAATTTGAAAATTAATTTTTTTCATGATATAGTTTCGATATCCTAATTTAAGAATGCTTCAATTTTTAAACGAAGTACCGAATTGTTTAATTTTTAACGCTCCAAGTTTGAGTTTATCAATTTTTGAAGTTGTCAATTAGAAAGCATATATTTTTCAAAGTTTTTAGAATAAAGGTTCACAATATTTAAAAATCTTCAATTTTGAACGGCGAAAATGGTAGTGATTTTTTAAAACAGAAATCACATTTTTAGTAAAAAAATATATCCAACCACTTTGTATGTCATTCGATACTACGTGATATAATATTTAATATATTTATCATCTTAAAAATTTCGATTACTTCAATTTAAAATTATAGTTTTGAATGCGCAATTAAATCTCCCAGAATTTAACATTCTCATATCAAAAACCTTGACGGTCAGTGTTATATTGACTAATTTTACATTTAAATAATTCTAAATTCAGGCCTTAAAAATGAGACGATTTTAGAACTAAGCATTGAAAAATAATTTATTTTTTACTTGAAAATGTTACAAAATATTGAACATTTCAAACTAAAAAAAAAGAATCTTCAATTTAAAGGCTTATAGTTGAACATTTTTTCAATTAATCATTTCAGTTTTAAATTAAGTTCGGAATCGTTAAATTTTCAAGTTTCCGTTATTCCGTAATAGAAATTTTTTCATTTTTGATGTTTTCTATTTAAAATTAATTTTTATTTTGAAAGTTTTATTAGAATAATTCCATTTGTAGCGCTTTGTAATTGTCATATTTTCGACATTTGAATCTGAAATCATTAAATTTCGAGAACTTTCCATAATTCAAAATAAAACTGATCAAATTTAAACGCTTTAAATAAAAAATGATACAACTTCGACTGCTTTCTAATGAAATTGTCCGATTTTCAAAATGTTAATATCAAATATTTAAATTTTGAGAGCTTCTGTTCTAAAATGTTCAATTTCAAACACTTTTAATTTAAAATTAACAAATTTAAAACGCTTTTATTTGAAACTGATACAAGAACAATTTATTTTCATCCCATTTGAAATATTGTTATTTTTTTTTAATGTTACCGAATCTAACATAGTTTGAGTTGGAACATTTTAAAATAAAAATCATTCAATATATAGATTTTTTATTTCAAAAACTTTCAATTCGAAAGTATCAATTATCGTTTCAAAAACGTTCAAAAACTAATATATAGAAATTGGTTGGATAATGGATTTTTAAACTGTGTATTTTTTAAATATTAGGAAATGAAACCACAAAGACGTGAACGCGAGTGCATTTACTGCTATTAAAAAATAAAGTAAATAAGAAAAAATTCCCGTAAACAAAAAAGAAGCTCCATACGTCATGAACCAATCATAAAAACTAACAAATTTCGATGAATGTCACTAATAAAAAGGTAAAAGTTTTCTATATTATTTTAATGTCCCTGTAAGGTTCTAAAATCAGAATTCTGGCGTCAGAAAAGGATTCAGGAAATTTAAAATAACGTGCAGAAATAAGGTGCCGTACATAAATTACGTAATGTCTTTTGGGTGTATGTATGATGCATTCAAATTTTTTGTCGAAAAGTCGTCTTTTTGGGTTGCAAAATTTAACAAATTGATTGAAATTTTTTTTCTGACTAAAAAATGTTGTTTCATTAAAATTTAAGCTATTTTCTTGAAATTTGTCTTTTTGTTTTAAAAATTAATTTCTTTTTGTGGAAATTTCATCTTTTTATGAGAAATGCAGCTGTCTGGTTAAAAATTTATCTGTTTCGATTGAAAATTAACTTTTTTGTTGAAAATTCAAAAATCTGGTAGAAAATTCAAATTATTTAGTCGGATGTTGAACTACTTTGTTGAAAATTAATTTCTTTAGTTGAAAACCCAACTATTCAGTTAAAAATTCGTTTTTATTTTTGGTTAAATATTATTATTTTTACTAAAAAAATGTACGTATTTTCTTCAAAATTCGTATTTTTTGGTAGAAAATAATTTTTTTAGTTAACAATGCAACTTTTTGGTTGAAAATTCGTCTTTATTGGTTAAATTCAACTGTTTTTGGTTTTGAATTAGAATCTTTTTTTTTTTGTTGAAATATGAACTATCCCAATTTTTTTTTTAATTCAAATGTTTAGTTGAAAATGAACCTTTTTATTGAAAATTCATCTATTTTGTAGAAAATTCGTTTTTTTAAAAATGAAAATGTAACTATCCCACTTTTGTTTAAAATGTTATCTTTTCAAGTTTAAAAATTCAAGTGTTTGGTTGTAAATTCGTGTATTTTATTGAAAATTTGTCCTTTTTGGTATAAAATTAATCTTCTTGGTTGAAAATTGAACTGTTTGGTATGAAGCTCATATTGTTGGGTTGGAAATTCAACATTTTGGATGATTTTTTTCTTTATTAGCTGAAAAATCTGTCTTGGTTAAAATTTCAACTCCTGATGAAAATTCGTCATTTTTATGTAAAAACTTACGTCTTTTTGTAGAAATTTCAACTTTTTTGTTGTTGTTGAAAATACAACTTTTTGGTTGAAAATGAGTCTGTTTTGGTTGTGGAGTCAACTATTTTTTTGCTAATTCGTTCTTTTGGTTCAATTCAACTGTTTTTGATTGAAAATAAAAATATTTTCTTGGTTAAAATATAAAATATTTCATATTTTATGGTTGAAAATTCAACTACATGGTTGAAAGTTGAACTACTCTGTTAATTCATAAGGCAGAGTAAGATTTTTCAAGAAAACTCCCTTCCACCCAAAGCATTTTATTTTCAACCAAAAAGATGAATTTTCAACTAAAATGAGGAATCTCCAACTGGAATAGTTATATTTTGAACCAAAAAGAGAAATTTTTAGCTAAAATTATGAATTTTCAAGCAAAAAGATGAATTTTCAACCAAGAAGATTAATTTCTACAAAAAAAAGACAAATTTTCAATTAAAAAAGATAATTTTTCAACTAAAAAAGACATTTCTTGACTAAAAATTTAATATTTACATTTTAAGTTAAAAAAGTTAATTTTAAACAAAAGAGATGAATTTCTGATTAGAATGATGGAATATTCAACAGACATAGTTAAATTTTTCAGTTAAAAAAATTAATTAAAAAAAAACGAATTAAAAAAAGTTAAATTCAGTAATATAAAGCTACATTTACAAATGAATAATTCCATTTCATATTGCAATTAAACAAAAAATTAAGCACGCTCTCGAAAAAATATAATTAAAAAAAAATCACTGGCGTTTCCAGGTTTTTCTACGTATGTATATAAAAATTCCCTGACAATTCCGAGTTTTCCAGGTAGGGTGGATAACCTGGTGTTAGGCCTCTTTTTGACAAACAGCTTCAATTAATTGTATTTCATTATAGAAAGAAATATTTAAATATCAACCTAATATCACTAAATAAAAAGTTGTAAGTAATAAAGAACTTACCTGAGTGAACACACAGGATGAACATGAGCACTGATGATTTTCGCAATACCTCGAGTTAAAAAATCCCAAACAACGATTCTACCATCATTGCATCCAACGGCAAGCAATGTGCCCCTTTTATTAAAAGTGCATGTCACAGCGAGTGATATACAATCCAAAGTTCCATCAAATTCCTAAAGAAATATCTCAAATTAAGCAAACGGATTTCCACAAATTCATAACAAAATTCTCCTTAAGAATCCCAAAAATACTTACTTCTGGATAGTTCTGTCCGAACGATTCTGGAACGAAAATTATACATGTTTATTCAAGATTGTTCACGATCCAAATTTTTATAAATAAAAATACATACCCAGCAATTCCAAGTTCATTTTTGGGAAGAAGCAAATTTGACACGCTCAACAGCATAAATCGGGAGCTCAAATTGTTATTAATAATAACGATAATAACTATATAAATTAAATAATTGTTTCTAAGTTTCAACTTAACCTCAAAGATTCAGATTTTTGTGAATTTTCGGCATCATCCAAAAGATAAAGAGTTGCTTCTATTGTATATGTTCCAGGGACCTTTTATCTCTCGAATTTTTCACTTTTTGAATATTTTTTAACGTAAATAAAAGCACGAGAGACTAAACATGAAAGCACAAAACAAATCACGTATTGTTTTGTGCTGTCGGTAAAGTCAAGACCGTCAAAACAAATGCGGGCAGTGCGGGGTAACCTAACCTAAAAGAAAATGGTTGATTGGCGAAAGTCGTTGTAGTAAAAAGGTGATAAAAACACGGAAACGGACTATTTGATGTAAAATATTAGTTGACAAGAGATTAATAGATAATGGCTTTTTGCGTCGGTAAGTAATCTGCTTGTAAGTTAATATTTCTTGAAGATTCTAAAGCGTAAAAATGGTTGAGAGCTCGTCTAACCTAAATGTTACTTAACCGGACAAAAACACGTTTTCTTGCAATTATTCGGGTTTTAATACAATTCGAGTCATTTTAAAGATTTTAAAGCTCTAAAGTGTTAAGTCATTACGTTTTCTTTCAAATAATGAAAGAATTTTCATTAGACAGGATCGAAATTTGAAGTAAACAAAGTAAAAATTCAAAAGGATTCTCTAAGACCTTTAATTTGAAAGTTAACACCAAATATAAAGTCTTCAAATTAAAAAGAATATAAACTTAACATAACTTCGTTTATAAACTGAATTTGTTGTTAGATTTTTTGTATTGAAATGCCCATAAGGTTGATTCCAAGGGCGGATCTAAAAAATTGTTCAGAGGGGGCGATTGTGAATTTTGTTCAACTAATATATATGTAAACGAGTTTGGTGGAGGGGCCTCCCCCAATGATTTAAAAGAACTTTTCAAATTTAATATAATAAGGCGATAAATTCCAGTTTATTAATATTTTTCAATTATAGTGTTCGTATTCATAAAAAATCTGAAAGCTCTTGCATATTTGGGGCTATGCATTTATGAAAGGTTTTTTTTGGGGGGGGGGCAATAAGTGGTCTATGATATCGTGCATGGGGTACAATTTTTGTTAAGAATTCATCTTTTTAGGTCGAACATTCTACTCCTTGGTTGAAAGTTGAACTACTTTATTAAAAAATCATTTTTTGATTGAAGATTTATAATATTAGTTGCAAATTTAACTAATTGCTTGAAAATTCACTTATTTCTTGAAAAAAAAACACATTTTCGAGTTGACAATTCAACTGTCTGGTAAACATTTTGTCTTTTTGTTTTGAAAATTCAACTATTTGATCGAAAATTAAGTTTTTTTGGTTAAAGATTCACATTTTCATGTTGAAAATTCGACGGTTATGTGAGAAATTCGCTTTACTAAATTGAAAATGATAAGTTTTTCAATGGCAATTTAACTATTCCTATTTGGGTTAAAAAGTTATCTTTTTAGACTTAAAGATTCAAATGTGTGGATGAAAATTCATCTTTTTTGGTAGAAAATTAATATGTTTTGGTTCAGGATTTAACTATTTTGTTGAAAATTAGTTTTTTTGTATGAATTCAATTGTTTTTTATTTGAATTTAAAATCCTTTTTGATTGAAATATCAACTATATATTACATTTTTCGTTTAATATTCCTCTTTTCTTATTGAAAATTCAATTCCTTGGTTGAAAGTTGAACAGCTTTCTTAAAAATCAGTTTCGGTTGAAGATTCTTAATTTTATTAAGATTTTTTTGTAATTTAATATTTTCGGATTGAAAAATCAACTGTTTTGTATAGAAAATTCGTCTCTTTGTCTTGGAAATTTAACAATTTGGCAGAAAATTCAACTATGTGGTAGAAAATTCAACTGTTTTGTAGAAGATTCGTTTTTTTTATTGAAGATCAATTTTTCAAATCAATATTTAATTCTTTCATTTTTGGTTAAAAATGGACTTTTTATTTTAGAAACTCGTATTTAGTTGATAATTTATGTAGTTTGTTCAAAATTCGTATTTTTTTTGTAGAAAATTAATCTTATGTTAGTCGAAAAGTCAACTGTTTGTTTAAAAATTTATATATTTTGTTGATTTTTTTTTGTGAAAAACAAATTTTTTAACATAAAATTAATCTATTTGATTGAAAATTTGTGGGTTCAAAATTCAACTGTTTTGTAGAGAAAATTCGTCTTTTTATCTTGGAAATTAAACAGTTTGGTAGAAAACTCATATGATTTGTAGAAGATTCGTTTTTTATTGGAAAGTAATTTGTTTAAATGAAAATTTAACTATTCTCTTTTTATTTAAAAATTTATCTTTGTAGTTAAAAAATTCGAATATTTGGTTTTAAATTCATGTCATTTGTTGAAAATTCAACTATTTGGTTAGAAATGTATGTATTTTGTCAAACACTCGTCTTCTGGGTAAAAAAATAATCTTGGTTGCCAATTTATCTTTTTGGTTGAAAATTTTACATTTTGGATGAAATGTTTATGTTTGTTAATTGAAAAATCTTTATTTATTGAGGATTCAAGTGTTTGGTTGAAAATTCGTTTTACATTTTTAATTTAATTCAACAGTTTCTTATTTAAAATGAAGATCTTTCCATGCTTAAAAAATCAACTAAATATTACATTTTTTGTTTTTAATTCAGTTTTTTTGGTTGAAAATGTGCAATTTTTGGATAACCTCTGACAAAATTCACGAAAAAAATTTATTCGGCAAAAATTAAATTAGGTAATGGTTGGGGGGGGGGGGGGGGGGGAAAAAAACTTATGGACCGTAACAAAGGGGGTGCATGATTTAAAGTTCAGAAGAAAAAAAAAGCTAAAAATAATGTCTGATAATTAAGAGGCTCAAATTTGTCAAGGAACTTAGAGGCCTTATTTACCTGATACACAAATTTTAAATTTGGTTTCTTAAATCTTGGGTGGGGGGGGGGGCTACTTGCCCTCTCTGAATCCGCCCGTGGTCGATTCTAATTTACTTCTAATTTTTTTCAGAAACAGTACTGCGGCGGGTTTCGTCGAATAGTATTAGAAAACTTAGCACAGTTGTTGAACCTGTACGTTCAAATGAAGAACCGTTGCATATATTTCGAACGAGTGAAAATAATCCAGCGAATCATACCAAAGAGCATTTGAAAAGATTTTATACTATACCACCTGAAGAAAAACAAAGATTGTTTCAAAGCGGTGGATTTAGAAAATCATTCGAAGTGGATATTAAAACGTTTGCAGAATGCTCTATCATGGTCAGACAACCAGCTTTGGAAATTATATCGTATTTGCGGCAATCCGATTATACGAAACCGATTAACAAATACGTTATGTGTATCCTTTTTCAAATATAAATTTTGTAAATCTTCGAGTTGAGAGTTTTTGGTATTTGCATACTTTCTAGTTCAATCACAGGGTGACCGTGGAGCAGGGAAACCTGAAAATCAGGGAAAAGTCAGAGATTTTGAAAAAAATCTTGTCCGGGAATTGTTTTGTTGAACTATTTTGTTGATATTTAATTTTTTTACCGAAAATATAACTTTTTCCATTTTACTTTTTTGTTTGAAAATTCATGTATATTGTTGAAAATTTGTTTCTGTAGGTTGTAGGATAAAAATTAAAAAAAGTGGAACTAATTAGTTGAAAAATCAGTTTTTTGTTGAAGATTCGTCATTTTAGTTGAAAATTCATCTCTTTGATTGAAAATTCTTTTTTTTTTATTTGTTGAAAATTAATTTTTTTACTGAAAATTTAACTACTCCAGTTTTACAGTCATCATTTTAGATATAAATGCATGATTTTAGTTTAAAATTCATCTATTTGGTTAAAAATTCAATTATTTTTTTGAAAATTGATCTGTTTTAATTCAACGTTCAAGTGCATGGGAAAAAATTGAACTAATTTGTTGAACATTTATTTTGTTGGTTAAAGGTTCATCTGTTTAATTGAAATTCAACTATTTTGTTGAAAATTCCTTTTTTGTTTGGGTTAAAATTATGTTTTAACTGAAAATGGAACTTTTTCATTTTTTGTTGAAAATTGATCTTTATTAGATGAAAATTCATCTTTTTTGGTAGAAAACAAATTTTCTTGATTTGAAGTTTGCCCTTTTTCGGTTAAAAATGCAATTGTTCGGTTGAAAATTAATATTTTTGGTTTTCAATTGTTTTACAGAAAATTCGTCTTTCGACTTGAAAGTTCAACAATTTGGATGAACTTTTTTTTTCTTTATTGGCTGAAAAATATTTTCGGTTGAAAATTCGTCTTTTTGGTTAGGAAATTCATCATTTTAGTTTAAAATGCATATTTTTGAATGGAAATTATACCATGTTGTTGATAGTTAGTTTCTTTGGTAGAAATTTAATTTTTACTGAAAATGTAACTTTTTCATTTTCGGTTTAATTTTGTTAAAAATTCCTCGTTTTTTTGGTAGAAAATTAATCTTCTTGGTTGAAACTTCGTCTTTTTGTTTTAAAAATTCATCTCTTTTGGTAGAAATTTCATCTATTTTGGTTGAAATATGGACTTTTACATTTTTTGTTGAGAATTTATTTTGTTGTAAAAGTAACTGTTAAGTTAAAAAAAAGTTTATTTTTTGAAAATCTAGCTACATATTTAGTTGAAAATGTAACTATTTTGGTTGTAGTTTAATAATTTTTGTTTGAAAATTCGACTATTTGGTTAAAAAATCATCTTTTCAGGTAGAAAATTCAAGTATTTGTTTAAAAATTCAACTATTTTGTTGGAAATTGAATTGTTTTGTTGAAAATATAATCTATCTTCTTGAAAATTCAACTATTTTGTTGACCATTCGTCTATTTCTATTTGGACAGAAAATTCGTCCTTTTGAATTAAAAATTCACCGTTTTTCTTTTGTTAAAAATTCAACGATGTTCTAAAAATTAAATTATTTGGTTAAAACTGCCATTGTTTTTGGTGGAAGTTTATCCTTTTTGTTTAAAAAATCAACCGTTAAGTTGAAAATTCATCTTTGTAGGTTGATAAATCCTTTTTGTAGGCTGGAAATTCAACTATTTTGTTGAAAAAGAATCTTTTTTGGTCGAGAATTAAATTTTTTTTTTGCAAATTTGCCCTGTTGGATTAAATTTTTTTTTATGATAGGAAAGTCCTCTTGTTTGGTTCAAATAAATACGTTTTAAATTTTTAAATGTTAATCTCAATTTTCTTATTGCCTTTATAAAAGGTTCTATGTTAAAAGTGTTATACAATTCCAATTATGTTCTTTGAATATTAATGGTCGGGGGAAATGAAAAATTGGTCAGGGAATTTTAAAAATGAAGTTTTGCGATCACCCTGAAATTTAAAAAACAGAAACACGTACATTGTAACTGATGATCTAGAATATTTTCTTAAAACAAAAATTATTCAGATGGTGAACATGGATGTGGAAAAACAGTTACTTTGGCACATCTTTTACACTATGGCCTCATGACACAACACGTACTTATTCACGTTCCGTGGGGTAAATAATAAATTTTAATTAAATTTATTTAACTTATCCTTCTGTAACAGGAACTATTTAAAAAATAGAAAATAATTCATGAATACATTATTTAGTGCAAAACTGGTTCAAATACCCAAAGGAATATTCTAATTCTCTATTGCGAGAGGGACTTATGGATTTACCTATAGACGCAGCAACGTGGTTAGCACAATTTAGATTTCAAAACAAAAACTTATTACCAGGACTCGACGTGAGTAAAAATTGTAAATCTCAGGCCTCACAGACGGGCTCTATATGTTTTTCTAATAAAATGGATTGAATAAACGTTCATTAAAATAAAATAAAAAATTTCCTGATAAAAAGTTCACAAAATGGGTGTAAGTTTCGAAATCAGTGCAAAAAATACGCGTAAAATCACATACGTAATTGAATTATTCAGCATGAGTGGATAACTTCAAATTGAAATCATTTAAAATTGAATATTTTCAGATTAAATTTTTCAAAATTGGACAATGTAAATTAAAAGGTTTTGAACTTGAATAATTTTGAATTGTGAATTTAAAAAATTTGATTATAAAATTCTTTGGTTTTGAATATAAATCGTTTCAAATTTTGCAATATTTCAAAGTGAAAGCCTTAATGCTTTAACTATTTTAAATTCAAATTTAACAGTTTGAACTGGAATCATTAAGAATTAAATAATTTAAGATTGAAATATTCAATCTTGATAAGCAAGTTGAAATTGAAGACATTCAAACTTGAGCAGTTTTGAAGAGACTCTCTGTTAAAATTCCTGAGGTCTTTTCATTGATACAAATACAGTAGAAAAAAAAGCTGACAGAATTAAAAAAAAGCTGACAGAATTAAAAATATATAATCTCAAAACTTATAATTTTCAAATTATTCAGTTTATCTATTTTTCATTATTTTATCTTCTTTCAATTTTTCCAATGTATTTTGATTAGTGGTAAGTATTGGGCTGGTTTAAAGATTTGTCAAAGCTAGCTAAACAATTAATTTGAAAAGAGAACAGACAAATGGCTACTGATACCTATGAAACATCTACTCTCTTTAGTAACTTCTTCATCACATCCTATTTTTGTAAAAAAGGGTACCCTATAAACGTGAAAAAGTATCCTTTGTACCCTATTTTTTATCCCATCGGGACTATGAGGCCTGAAATCTTATATATTCTTTTTTTTATATAAATATATATCTATTGTAATATATAAATATTCTTTTAGATAAGAGTATCGAAAGATTACACCTGGTCTCATAGAGAAAGTACTCCCAAGGGATCTCCTATTGTGGAGATGGTGGACTTTGGCATAAATCGAATTAAATTTGCCAGTGAAGTTATTATTACACTGATGGATGAACTGAAGCAAGCGAGTATCGCTGGAAAATGTAAAATTATGGTGGTTATTGATGGATACAACGCTTTTTTCGCAAACCACACAAGAATTAAAAACGAACAGAAAAAGTTTGTCCCAGCAAATCAAGTTACTTTAACACACGCTTTTCTTGATATCACGAGAAGTGATTGGAATAATGGAGCAGTAATTGTATCTGTTGACAGAATAGCAGTTAAGGTATATCATTTCAAAATAATTTATTTAATAATAAAATTTGTAATGAGCAGTTTCGGGCTGGATGTGGGACTGGATCGGCGCATACAAATAATTTAAGACATTTAAAATCGTTGAAATTATATTAAAATCCCTTGAATCTTAAGAAATTTCTTGATACCCCTTCAATCATAAAAAGTCTTCAAATCTTTACAATCTGTTTAAATCCTATAAAATTCTTTCAAAACTCTGTGAAACTCCATGAAATATGATATTTCCTGAAATCCTGGAAATTTATTAAAATACATTGAAATCTTTTCAAATAATTTCAATAGTCGGAAATCGTAGAAAATTTGTTTAACTAATGTGGAATATTTTTTAATTTCCTAAAATCTTGAAACTATGCAATTTTTTTTAATACCTAAAAATCCTTAAAATTCCTGGAATGTTTTAAAATACCCTAAAATATTTAAAAATCTTTGAAACCCTTGAAAATTTGCAAAGCTCTTAGAAATTCCTTGGAATCTTTTTAAATACCTTAAATGTTGTTAATATCCGTGTTAATACATAAAATCTAATCATATTCCTTGAAATCCCTTAAAATATTTGAAGTCCGATGAAATCCTTTGAGATCCTGGAAAATGTATAAAATACCTTATAGGACTCTTTAAAATCCCTGAAAATGATTGAAATCCTCGGAAATTTGTTAAAATTCCTTAGAATTCTTTTAAAATATTTGGAAATCTTCTAAAATCCCTTAGCGTCTTCTAAATTATCCTAAAGTCTTACAAAATCTATGAAATCCTTCCAAAGCGTCCAAAATTCTTTAAAACTGTATGCAATTTTTTTTAGTATTATTAATATACTATTAATATTATACATTTAAAAATACTCTTAATTCTTTAGAATCGCTTGAAAATATTCAAATATCTTAAAGATTCCTTGGAATCTTAAAATACCCTACAATCCCTTGTAATCTCTTCAAATTTTGGAAATATCTCAATTCTTGTAAATAAATTCTTTGAAATCCAATACAATATTACAAAATCCCGTGAAATAACATGAAATCTAATGATAGTCCTGTGAAATCTTTCGAGATCATGGGTAATTCGTTAAAATACCTTATTGGGAGCCTTTATAATCCTTTACAATATTTGAAATCCTCGGAAATCTCATAAAATCTCTTGAAATTCCTTGAAAATCCTTTAAAATATTTGGAAATCGTGAAAATCCTCTGGAATCCTTTGGAATCTTCTAAAATATCCTAAAATCTTAAGAATCCTTCAAAATATTCCAAAATTCTTTGAAATTGTATGACATTTCTTTAACCACCTAAAAATCATAAAAATCTTCGGAATTTTTAAAAATACCCTGATAAAATGCCTTGAAATCGCTTCAAATATTTGAAATACCTTAATTCTTGCGAATTTTTTAAAATCCATTAAAATATTACAAAATTCCGTGAAATTACACGAAATGTAATGATATTGCTTAAAATCCCATAAAATATTGGAAGTACTATGAAATCCTTTAAGATCCTGAGAAATTTGTTAAAGTACCTTTTAGAGTGTCTTTAAAATCCCTTAAAATGATTGAAATCCTCGAAAATCTTATAAAATCCCTAGAAATTCCTATAAATTCCTTTGAAATATATGGAAATCTTAAAATTCCTTAGTAATCTTGTGAAATTTTATAAATTCTTCCAAATCGAAAGAAATTCTTAAAAACTTTATGCAATTTTTTTAAATAACTAAAAATGTATGGAAGTGTTGAAAATACCCATAAATATTTTGAATCTTTTAAAGTCCTTGCAAACTTTTCAAAGCTCTTGAAAATTCCTTGGAATCTTTTGAAATATCCTAAATTCTTTAGAATCCATTCAAATTTTTCAAAAAACTTGAAAACGCCTTGGATTCTTTTTAAATGCCCTAAAATCCCTTGAAATCTTTGAAATACCTCAATTCATGTGAATAATATATTCCTTCAAATCCCTTAAAATATTTGAAGCCCTATTAAATCCCTTGAGATCCTAGGAAATCCGTTACAATACTTCATTTAGAGCCTTCAAATCCCATAAAATGATTAAAATCCTAGGAAATCTGATAAAAATTCCTTTAAATTCTTTAAAAATACCTTAAAATTTATGGAAATCCTCTGAAATCCCTTGGAAATTTCTAGAGTACCCTCAACTCTCATAAATCCTGTGAAACCCTTCCAAATCCTCCGAAATTATTTTAAACCGCATGAAATTTTAGAAATTATGCGAAATCCCTTAAAAATCTCTTCAAATCTTAGAAATCCCTTAATTTTTGTGAAATTATAGAAACATAAAATATTTATAAATTAATTTTTGATATCTTTATTGAAATCCCATGAAACCCCTTCGAAATCTTTTACATTCTCTGAAGACTCTTGTTGAAAATTTTGGAGATTCTACGCAACCCCATACAAAAAAACTCTCTTCAAACCTCTTAAAATATTTAAAGTAATATTGATTACATTCCTTAATTAATTCTTGTGAAATTCTTTGAAATGCATTAAAAACTTTTCAGATTTCTTAGAACGTTTTAAAGCTTTGAAGCCTTTGAAGATCCCTTAAATTAATTAGAATCCTTGGAAACTCCTTAAAAGGCTTTGAAATTCGTTGCAATACTTTTAAATCCATTGAAATCCTGGAAATCTTACTAAAATCTTGCTAAAAAATTCAAAATAAAACAATTTCTAATTTCAATTTTTAAACTTGAACCATTTAAAAGCCACGATAGCAAATAGCTATAATTATTACAATTATTTTCTGAAATGAATAGTGCAAAATTCTTTTTCTAAAGATTAATTATTTTCCACAGGAGCCAAAGGAATCGAAACTTCCAAGGTATTTACTACAAAAGGAAGGCTTCGAACACCTGGATCCATTTTTGCCCATCTCCATAGGAAATTATGATAACGAAGAATTCGAAATGATAATAGAGTATTACAAAGATAGAAAATGGCTTAGGGACATAAGTCCGGATGGCGTGAGAGAGGTGCAGTTGCTAACCGCTGGAAATCCCCTTAAGATAACGGAGTTTTGTGCAGGTTTATAAGAATAAAAACAAACAAATTCATAGCAGATTCTGAATTATTATATGTATTGAATTTTTTATATTAAACAATGCCCCGTAGTGTAATATAATCCCATTTTGTACAAAAGATCAGTTTTTCAATTAAATTTTACCTATATTGTTCAAGATATTATTTTATTAATCTTAATTTTTCTTTCGTCAGCAAAAATGTATGTATACCATTAAGCCATTTCCCTTTATTCGGGGTAGGCGTAACACTTACCGATTCGGGTAGTGTTTCTAGGTGGATAGTGGAAATTTTTACCAAAGTGGACGATTTTTGTGCAAACTAGTTCAATTTTTAAACCTCAAAATATGAGTTTTCAATAATAAAAGTTAATTTTCAAACAAGTAGTTGAATGTTCAACCAAATATGTGAATTTTCTACCAAAGATACGAATTTTAAACGAAATAGTTACATTTTCAACTAAAATGATGAATTTTCATTAACAAAAAAATGAATTTCTAAAAAAGTAGTTCGGCTTTTTCAACCAAGTAGTTGAATTTTTAACCAAATGTGTGTTTTTTTTCAGAAAATACGAATTTTCAATGAAATAGTTACGTTTTCAACTAAAATGATGGATTTTCATTTAAAAAAAAATGAATTTCTAACAAAGTAGTTCAGCTTCTTCAACCAAGTAGTTGAATTTTTAACAAAATATGTGTTTTTTTTTTAGAAAATACGAATTTTCAACGAAATAGTTACGTTTTCAACTAAAATGATGAATTTTCATTTAAAGAAAATGAATTTTTTACAAATTAGTTTTAGCTTTGAACCCGGTAGTTGAATTTCTAACCAAAAGGGATGAATGCTGAACGAGAAATGTAATAGTTAATATTTAAACCGAAAAGGTTAACTCGAAAGGATCGAATTCATGCAAAAAGACGAATTTTCAAGAAAATAGTTGAATTTTTAACCAAGAACATTGATTTTCTAAAAATAGTCTCCAATGATAGGTCAAAAAAGGTTGATTTTTTCCTATCATTGGAGACTATTTTTTGACACATATTCTACAAGGTCGTGAATTTATTATCAACCATTGATTTTCTTCCAATAAAAAACGAATTTGTAACAAAATATATAAATTTTAACTAATAAAGATCCATTTTCAAATAAAAGTGGAATAATTATCAGTTAAAAAATGAATTTTCAAACAAACAAAAAAACGAATTTTCAACAAAATATTTACTTAAAAAAAATGAATTCCTAACAAACTGTTTAGTTCAACCAGAAGAAGAAATGTCAACAAAATAGTTGTTCCCTTAATTACTAAATCAATTATTTTTCAACTAAAGCTTTGCAATCATTTGAAAGGTTTTGAAATCTTTTTCAATTTGCTCTTAGATTTCATTTTTCATAATAAAAAATTATATGAAACTTTCCCATGAATCTTAAGAAAAATTTCGTATTCTCTTGAAACCTTTCAAAATTTCTAAAACGTTCATAAGTTTTGTTTCAAAATCTTCAAAAATCCACTCTTTATTGAAAATTTTTTGACATATCCTTTCCAATTATAAATTATGTTTAAAAAAGACTAATTTTTAATAAAATAGTTGAATCGTCAACCAAAAAATTGAAATTTTTACCAAAATGAACACATTTTCTACAAAAAATGTTTATTTTATAACCCGAAGATATGAATTTTGAACGAAAAAGTTAATTTTAAACCATGTAGTTCAATTTTCAACCAAATAGCTGAATTGTCAACCAAAAAAATAGGAATTTTCAACGAAATAGTCACATTTTCAATCAGAGATGAATTTTCAATTAAAATTATGAATCTTCATAACAAAAATAAATTATTAACTAGAGTAGTACACACTGTAAAAAAAATTATAACTTTTCCACTGCGTTTTTGTAATCATACACAAATTTGTAAAATTACTTTCTTCATAGTTGTGAACTAGCTAGTTTTAAATGAAAAACATCACTTTCAATGAAGTGGTTTCACAAGATTTTTTGAATTTACCTCTTCAAAAGTAGGTATGGATTGGACTGCCAGAGAGTCCAATGAGATACCAATTCTTACCTACTTTTAAAGAGGTAAATTCATAAAATCTTGTGAAACTACTTCATTGTAAGTGATGTTTTTCATTAAAAACTAGTAAATTCACAACTATGAAGGAAGTAATTATACAAGTTTTGGTATGATTACAAAAACGCAGTGGTAAAGTTTCAACATTTTTTTTACAGTACAGCTTTTAACCAAGTAGTTGAATTTTCAACCAAAAAAAATGAATACTGAACAAAAAAATTTAATAGTTGATATTCAAACCAAAAAGGATTTTAATTTTAAATCATAAGACTCGAATTCACCCAAAAATACGAATTTTCAACAAAATGGTTGAATTTTTAACCAAACAGTTGAATTTTCTTCCAGAAAATATTAATTTTCAACAACAAATTATTTTCAATCAAGTAATTGAATTTTCTACCAACAAGATGAACAAAATTCACAAAAAAAGGCGAATGTGTAAACAAATACTTGAATCTTGAACTAAAAATGGAATAGTTATCAGTTGGAAAAAAAAATTTCCAAGTAAAAAAAAAAACAATTTTCAACAAAATAGCTACTTAATTAAAAAAATTAATTTAAAAAATACAGTTAGGTTTATCCAGGAAAGACGAATTTTGAAAAAATAGTTGAAAAATAAAAAATTGCCTCAAATTCTTCCAGATTTTTTTTTGAAATTTTTTTAAAATCATTTGAGATTTTCTTTGAAAATTAATCTTTCAAAATTGAAATAGGTAAGAAACACATGTTTTTTCTTCCTTGAAACTTTTCAAAATTCTTAAAAAGCTTCGAAAGTTATATTCCAAATCCTCAAAAACTCACATTTTCCTTTATTTTTTTTTAATTTTCAATATTTCTAAGCCTAAGCCTTACAAAAAATATCGTTTAAAATTGTTTCGAACATTTTTTTTTAAACTTTGCATTAATTTCTAATCCTTATAAATATACTTTTAAATGATTGTACTTTGACGAATTTTTGTTTTAATTCTGCATAATTAGAAAAGTTATCTTAAAATCGTCTGGATTCTTTTTTTTATTTACAATTTTGGGAATCTTTTGAAATATTTTCTTAACATTATTTAAAAAAATAAACCAATCACAATTATCCCAGAAATCTTAATAAAATGTTTTAATTTTCTTCAAGCCTTCCAAAATTCACATTTTCAAAACTGTAAATGTGATTCGCGACTCGAATTTGTATTCCCGGTTAGTAGACACCCTGTAAAAGAATACTCTGAATTAAGAATATATGGAAATAATCTAACAAAATTATTTAACATAATAAAAATAAAGATTTAAACACCAATCCATTATCAAAATTTCAATCTTTATATAATGAAACTCTTATTTAATTAGTTATTAAAATTTCGAATATCATTCTCCGAAAAATTACTAGGGAATACACAAAAAAACGACAGATTTTCACACAGATTTACTTTATTGATTAATCCAATCACCAGGAATGAATAGTATACATCGAAAGACACGAAGTAGAAACTAAAGTAAATTCTACTTGAAGATTTACTTTTGACTGTAATGCCATCTACAGTTGTTAGTATTGAGGAAAGACAACATCGAAAAAGTGGAATGTGCAATCGCCTCATAACAGGGTGATTTCCCTCTCTAAATAGAATAATATATTTTAGATTTCAAATTAGATAAATAGCTTATCGACGAATAGGTGCAAGGATATCCAGAGCTTTGCTGATATCACCGTCTTTGGTAACCAGAAGTTGTGTCAGCCATCCTCCTTCGTTGGAAAATCCCATTTCCATCATTGTTTCAATAGCGCGCTGGATTTTTGGATTCGAGTGGTAATGAAGCTTGGGAGTTTCTCCTGGCTGTGCAGCTTTATATATTCTTCCTTCCTCCGGCAATGGTGGATAAAGTGGCTTCTGAGGCTGGGTTGCTGATGGACTTTCGGATGGTGCAGTTGGTTGCGTCTGAAAACAAAAATTAATTGAAGTCTAAATCCTTAAAATAGTAGTTTGGAGTTTTTGAAAACACGAGATCCCAAAATTTTGAATACTTTAATTTGATTACGGCGGACCAAAATTCTAATCTTTTAACATTTTTAAAATAGATAGAATTTTTTATAGATAGATTAAAATTTTTTAATTTATTATTTCCAGGAATGCCAGAGTCTAATTTGATTGAAATAAGTGAAAGTCACCCAAACAGTGACTAATGTGCATTAATAATGTGACTTTCTTCTTTTCAATAAAAAAGAATCCAAAAGAATTCGACGAAATTTTAAACAATCTTAGATTACTTTTAACGAATTTAGGATAAATTGAATTCAAAACAATTCAAGTTCAATTCAAAAGAATTTAAATAAATTGGACTTTTTTTTAATTCAAAAGATTCCATTGACTGTAAGCTGGAAATGAGTTTAGAAAAATGCACGAGAATTTAAAAGAAGTTGATAAAATGCCCAGGAATTCAAGAAGGGTTTTAAATACTTCAGGGTGAATTCCAGATGAATTCAAATGGATTGAAAAAAAATCTTTGAAAATCTCTTTGAATCTTTGAAACCCTACGAGCATACGATATCCCTCCTTCTTGTGAATAAATTCTCTGAAATCCACTATTTCCTGAAAAATATATTAAAATTACCTTCAGAGCTTTTGAAATCTGTAAAATTTCTTTATATGGTTTTTTCAAGTACACAATTTCTTCAAAGCCTTGACATTTTTTTAATTTCTTGAAAATGGCTTTGAATCTTTCAAGATGTCCTAAAATTTTTCAAATCCTTTAAAATCTCTTCAAATTTCTGAAATCAATTTAAAATTCCTGGAAATCTTTAAAATATCCGACAATCTTTAAAATCCTATCAAGGCCGCATGCAAACTTTTTGAAAACTCTTAAAATCCTTGCAAATCCCTCGAAATCATTTAAATACTTGAAAATGCCTTGGAATCGTTTTAAATAACCTAAAATCTTTTAAATGCTTTAGAATATCTTCAAATTATTAAAATCTATAAAAATTTATTGAAATCTTTCAAAATATATATATGCGTTTCAAATCCTTTGAAATATCTCGAAATTTTGTTAAGCTCTTGAAAATTCCCTGGAATTGAAAAAAAAATCTTTGAAATTCTTTGGAATCCCTTGAAAATATTGAAGTATATTACAAATTCACTGCAAACTTTTTAAATCCCCTAAAAAATGTATAATAGTTTATAATATTTCGAAATATTTTTAAACCTTTTAAAACTCTTGACAAATTTTGAAAATACCGTAAAATCCTTTAAAACCTCTTCAAATTATTGAAATCTAAAAAAAAATTTATTATCTTTTAAAATACCCGAAAATATTCCAAATCATTAAAAAAAATTTTAAGGTATCGAAAATTCCATAGAATTTTTAAAAATACCCTATAAACTTTGAAAATTTTAAAAATCTCTGGCAATACCATTAAATATTTGAAAATCTTTAAAATCATACGAAATAAATAAAATTCCTGTTATTAATTTCTTTGAAATCCATTAAAATATTACGAAATCCCGTAAATTTACATAAAATTATATTTACTTGTATTCTCGAAAATTTATTAAAATACCTTGAGAGCTTTTAAAAGCCCTTAAAATCATTACAAACCTCAGAAATCACTTGCAACTTTTTTAATGTACTGAAAATGGTTTGGAATATTTAAAAATACCCTAAAACACAGATTTTAAATATCTTATATCCTTTTAAATGATTGAAATCAATTAAAAATTCCTTCAAATATTTATAAATTCCCTAAAATATTTCAAATCTTTTGAAATCCCTTGCATTTTTGTATAACACTTGCAAAATCTTTGGAATTTTTAAGAATTCCCTAAAATCGTTCAAATTCTTTGAAATCACTCCAAATCATTGAAATCTATTATAAATACCTTAACATATTTCAAATCCTTTAAAATCTTTTAAGACACCTTGACATTTTTTAGAGTTCTTGAAAATTCCTTGGATTTTTTAAAAATACCGTAACATCTGTCGAATTCTTCCAAATTAATGAAATCAATTGAAAATTCCTTGAAACCTTTAAAAAAATCTTAAATCTTAAAAATCTTTGGAAACCCCGTAAAATATATGAAAATCTTTTAATTCCTGTCAAACACCTCAATTTTTTCCAATAAATTCTTTAAAATCCATTAAAATATTATAAAATCCCGTGAAATTCTTTGAAATCTGATATTTGCCCGAAAAAAAAAAATTTTAATTACCTACAGAGCTTTTAAACCCCCTTAAAATCATTAAAATCCTCGGAAATCTTATACAATAACTTGGAATATTTTAAAATACCCTAAAATATTTAAAGCCCTTTCAAATGCCTTGAAACTTTTTAAAGCTCTTGATAATTCCTTGGAATTATTGAAAATCCTTAAAATCTTTCAAACCCCAAAGGTCACAAAAGTGATCTTCTCATTTTTTCTAAGTGACCATAGTGACTTTATCTTTAAAAAGTGAACAAGAAGTGATTTTGCAAATTGTTTTACAAAATCCCTGACTTTTTCTTCTAGCCAAGAAAATTCCCTGACTTAACCTGATCTTCGGCCATCATAGTCTAAATCCGAGTGTTTTAAAAATAGTGATTTACATTTTTTTAAACACAAATTCCCAGAATTTGTAATGCTTCTAATTTAAAAGGCTTTTGTAGATGGACAAAAAAAGTTATTTGTTTAGATACCTGAAACTTCTATTTACTTAGTCTTAATAAGGGCATCTGAAAATGGGTAAATAAGCATTATTTACAAAAATCTTTTTTTCGAATTCTTACCGAATCTGTGGATGTAAATTCAGCAGCAACAGAGGCGGCACGAGAAGGAACCGGAGACGAGCGAGAAGTAGACGGTGGGCTGTCACTTTCATTCAGCAGGGTCCATCCTTCAGTTTCAGGATTCGACTTCTCCAAAAGAACAGTCTCGTTTGACGTATTCGAGATTGTAGTCGCACCTGAAGCAACAGAATCATCAGCTTTCGTCAAGTTTTCTTCTTCTGGAAATTTCACTGTCTTCTCCTGTATCTTTTCAGCGGACTGAGTCGCCTCGGCCTTTGGAGTGGAAGTTGAAGCTGCAGCAGCAGAACTACTAGCAAAAGTTGGCGTGTTGGTTCCGGAAGTAGTATTCTGAGCTTTGTCGTTCTTCACCTGGACATTGACGTCGATTCCAAGCGGGTCCAAGAACTGTGCAATGTGTTCTCCAATATTCTTGAGGAATTCAATATGGGAGTCTGATTGTGAGTTTTTGCGGGAGTGTGCAGTCGATTCACGTTCCTTTGGAGCCTTTGTAGCTTCAGCACTTTTTGGTTGCTCTTGAGACTGGCCTTGAGATTGTGACTGCGACTGCTGAGGTTGTTGAGTTTCTTTCATAGGACATCCGCTGTTTGCAACATCGGTCCAATCTTTAACGTAAGTAGCGACGAGATCCATCCAAGATGGGCTGTCACCAAATTGACGAGAACGAGGCTCGCATCTCGTGCCTTGGTAAGGGCATTCCTTGACATTTGCAGTGGGGCTATAGAAAGACTGAGTCTTGCTTATTCTGTTCATGTGGCGAGCAAGACGTCTGGTATAGTGATTCTTCCACTGCATTGGAACCGGAATACGTAGCATGCAGTGTTCTGTATGAAGTGACTGGGCCTCGCAGCCCATGCAAAGATCGTAGTCAGCACATTGAATGCATTTATAACGGAACCCGTAAACGCCTTTCTCACAACCATCACAGGTGACGCCAGGATGACGAGCTCCTGGTTCAGAGGTTGATGCTTGGGTTCCTTGTTGCTCATAATCGGAGTAGACGGTCAAGTAAAATTTGCGAACTTCTGATCCTTGAGTTTCCAGAAGAGCTATTTGCAGTTCCTCATCGCTTGAAATCACAATGCTGTCGCCATCAGAATCTGGAATAAATTGTTTTTTTTTTCTTTATGTCAGGAATTAGAAATGGTTGAGGTGGGATTTTAAATTAAGTTAAAGGTAGCGTATGGAAATGAGAATTTTAACAACATACATACACACAATGTATGTCAGGAAGAAAACATTGATTTACACGTGCCAAACTTATCCTCAAACTCTGTGTTTGATGTTAAATTTGGCACGTGTAAATAATTTTTTTTTCCTGTGTGTACTGACTTGATAAATATTAATCGAAACTACGTTGCAGATCACAAGTATGGCATCACCTGTTATCGAGCATTACTTAAGTTCTTTTGATGTTAATTATATGAGAGTTAACACTTTTTATCCTAAACAGGTTGGAAGAAGAGGTATGCAGTGATCTGCTCGAATTTTTTATGCGAATTTGCACACACTTGCAAAATTGGATTGTTCGAAACAGAAAAATCCAATGTTCCAAGCGTGTCTATTTTTATTGAAAATTCGAATAAATGACTGCACATATTTTGTTGAAAGCTATTAGAATTATCTATAAAATGAGACAGGATGATGTTATTTTTGCAATTATTTTAGAGCCTTGCAGAAGCAGTGCAAACTTAAATGTTTTCTCAACATTTGAATAAAATCTAATGTAATAAACATTGTTTAATGTCCTCTGGATCATTTTTAAAGCAAATTTCTATAAAATCATGTGCTTACGAATTTTTTTACTGATGACTTTTCAAACTAGAGACAGTGCTATAATATTAATTTACTTATATTACAAAAAATAGATCACAAAAAATCGATATTGCATTATTTTAGATGGTAATTAGAAAAATTTTTGTAGATAAAATAGAATTGGGAAAAAATATTTTGTTCATTTGAACGTTCAGAACTTCAGGTAGATACATTATATTATAAAATAACCAAATTGTCACCCACGGTGAGCCTCAATCACTTTCAACCTGAATATTCTTTACAGAATACTTTTTTCTGACGATTTATAAGTATTTTATACCCAAAACGAGTAAAAAAGTTTTATAACAGAATTAGATAAATCAAAAAATGTGCCTTTTATGGATTTAAATATTTTAAGACAGAAAAAATATCGAGACCTTTTTGAAATAAGTAAAATTCAATTATTTTTTTACATATCTAAAATTGTTGTTCAGAATCTTTTATCCTACATTAAAAACTGAGTAAAACAGTATCATGAAAGAGTTGAATAAATCGAAAACTGTGCGTTTCTGGAGGTTTTTGTATAACATAAAACCGTTATTTGTCATTATAGTTATTAAACCGGTTTCGCACTCGACTTTTCTTTGTTGCTTATTACTTTTGTATAATTTTTAAACGTCCTAAATATTTAATTATACCCGTGAAAAATAAATATAATAACAATAGTAACAAAAGTATCGACCCTTTTTGGAATAATTAAAATACAATTCTATTCTTACAAAGAATTTTAACAAAGAAAACCCGTGGAATGGGAAACAATTATATTAATTATATTAAAAAAGTATTTTGCAAAATTGTGATTTAATTTCATGTTGCATGGAACACGCACTATAAAAACTAAACTGACAAAAAACGTTAAAAAGTTAGAATTTTTGTTTATATTCAAGACTTTAAATTTGCCTTTGTACTACTCATAAATCATCAGATAGATGCTTTCTGCAAATAAACATTAGGTTCAACAACTTTTAGGTTGAAGATGGTTGAGACTCACTAATTCCCGATCCTAAATAAAATTCTCGGGTTTTTCCTGATTCGCTGGACACCCTAATAATTTATTAAAAAATTGTACGGAATCTACAAAATATTATGTTTTCAGTAGTAATAATAATGTTGCATCCAGTTTAAATCTTTAATTTTAAACGCGCATATGGGAAATTTCACATCTTCGAATTTAAGGTAAACGTCCCAGTAATCGTGACCTTTGTCCCAGTAATCGTGACGCCAATGTTCTTGCCTTTTCTGTAATTTGAATTAATTGAAATTCAATTTGACACTACATCATGCTAAAAATTAATGGATTCTATCATTAAATGTTATTTTTAACATATTTTTTAACAATACATTCAAACTATAGCAAAGTTTCACGATTATTGGGACCGTCACGATTACTTTGACATTTACCTTATGTTTTCTTTTTTGAGAAGAAATTTTGTAAAAAAACATCAAATTAAAATGTCAGATTGTGTAACAATTATGCACAAGAAGACTTAAAAAAGAAGTATGTTTAAAAAAAATCAGTTATTTAAAAACATATAGTCAAGAAAGTCAATTTGTGTAACATATTTGCACAAAAGGAGTTAAATGTTTCTAAACAACAGAGTTATCGGCTCATTGGAGACAGTTATATAAAAAACGAACAAGAGGGGGAAAAAGAGAAGAGACAATTAAATCACCTCGCTCTCTTTTCCTTATTATTATTATCCGTCCTTTTTATACTAATAGGGTCCAACATGTTGCTAAGCCTTTAGGCTTCCTCATCAAGGAAATTTTTAATGCGGAACTACTACGAAATTTTTCTATCGTATGTTAATATTAATTTAAAATGTAGATAATTATTTTTAAGGATTCTAATTTTTGATTGGCTCCTTTACAAACTGAGAAATTCTTGAAGAAATTTTCAAATTTGGGAAAATAGCATATCCGAGAATAAAAGAAATGTATGCACAAAGGAAGTAAAGTGGAAAACGCGTAGTTGGGGGCCCAAGAATCCAAGATGGTTGTAAAATGGTTGTAAATCTAGACCTTGAGACCCCCTCGGTTAACCCCCGGAGTTGAAAAACGTACTTCCCAGCTGTTTCTATTTTTAGAAGTGATGCGCAAATAGGATGTCTTTATACGTTGTCTAAAGTTCATTTTCTCAGATAGGATATTATAAAAAATGTAATTAAGAAACCTTCAAAAGAAATGATTATGAAAATGTGAACTATTTGTGCATAAACACTACGATGCCAAAAGATTGTGTTTTTGAATTCTGTAAACGCGTAAACCAAGTATAAACGCTAAATGTTCTTTCTTTTGGTAAAAAAATATTGCCATAAATCTTCTTTTACTTATAAGATAGTGTTTAGAAGTTCTGCTACGTCGTTGTAGGTCTAAAACTAAATTTTCTTAGTTTTCCATTTAAAAAAAATACAAATGTAAGGCTATAAAATTCCTCTATCCCTATAGAAAGTAGTTGTTATTTATTGAGGAATAAGCCCTGAATCGAGTCCTAAATTTTATGGTCTGAAATAACCCTTAAGAAAATCGTTATAAACAGTATATTGTCCGTGAAGAATAAATTAAAAATTTGTAGACCGGGTGACCGAAAAATCTTAAATTTCGAAATACGCCAAAATTATTTACCTGAAAAATATGTCAGCTAGTTAATTAAGGTAGATTTCAGTGTAATTCTGGGTTGATATAAGCTTTGCTTATCGATTTCATTGAATTTTTAATTGCTGAAAATAAGACTTGATATAAAAAGATAGGTAAAAATACATTTTAAAGTACTATAGGAAGTTAGGAACCTTTAAACTGTAAAAACTGGTATTTTTGCTGTATTTTATAAATCAAGATTGTTTTCTGTTACCCGGTATAAATATTTTTAATTTATTCCTTATGGAGGATATTCTCTTTATAGTGATGAAGAAATTATGTGCATATTATTACAGGCAAAAAATCCTGACCATTAACTGTAATGAAATTATAAAATTTCGTATTCTTAAGCCCGGTATTAAAAAAAAATCATAAAGTTAGCCTTATATTTGTATTACAAAAAAAAAGAATAAAAATTTATGGACAGACTTAAAACGGTTTGGCCGAACTCAAAGAAATTTAGTTTCCAAGTAAAAGAAAATTTATGGCAGTATTTTTTCACCAAAAGGAAGCCATTTAGTATTACCATAAAAGGTTTATTTTATATGTCATTTTTAAGTCCATTGAAACACAATAAACATTAATTCAATAATGAAAAAATTAATGATACTACCTTGCAGGAATTTATTTAAACCACAAGTGATCATGCAGGTGCTTTAGCTTTTTTATCTATATTATGCATATGTGCGGAAGTGAGTCATTGACTATCTAAAGTTACTGTTCGTTTCGCACTATTCAGACTAAATTTTATCATTTCAGAATGACGCAATTGAAAGCAACATTTTAACATTTTTTCAGCCATGATGACAGTGCTGAGTGAAAGGTTCCAGCAAACATAACTTAAGATTAAATAAGGCCGTGGCTACGTGTACCAAAATTTCGGTACAAGCAGCCAGATTTTTTCGGTACGAATAGACCTGGAAAAGGGGCTATTTGTACCTAAATTTCGGTGCGTATAACTGGATTTTTTTGGTACGCATAGGCCGTGGACACTTCCATTAAATAAAGTGCTCTATAAAATCAAATTAGAAGTTTTACAAAAGGATTGACAAAATTCAGAAAATAAATCGCATTTCCATATATTAAAGTATAAATTAAATTCTCAACATTCCCAATAGAAATTTTTTCTATTCGTAGTCTTCAAAATTGAATTATGACATTATGTATTTTCAAAACTAAAACTGCTTCCAAGTTTAAAATACAAATTAACGAAATAAATTGAATATTTTCAGTAGGCGTTTATTAGAGTGGTTCAAAAAGTTGACGTCCGATTCTTGGTGATCG
>CAKNXH010001301.1:283927-356051 GCA_932178445.1 Andricus quercusramuli
TCCCCCAATTGCTCAAAATTAACCCGGGGCTCGGGGTTTTGAATGGGAAAAGCTAGGTCATCGAAAAAATGTAAAAAATAAGTACTTGCGATTAACTTTTTTAAAATTGAAGTTTAGCCACTCCTTAGAAAATGTTTAAGAAATTATTTCCAACCAATAATTTTTTATGTTGGCCCCTCGAACCCTCCTCTACTTGTATTGTACCCTGAAAATACCCCCAAAAAAGGTTTCAACAATTTTTTGTATTGCCAAATCATGAGAATTTAGTATTTTCTGGAATTAATGACACAATTAATGAATGTTAAGATAAATATTTTTTTGCTTGGGATAATTGGGAATTATTCCAAGAATTTTCATTTCTATAAACAATTTTTTCCCCTGTAAATCGTGAAAATTTATCACATTCTCGAATTAATGACGCAAGTGAATAATTATTCATTTTTTCAATTATTGCAAACTGTTTCTACAACAAATATCACCTTTAACATTCATTAACTGCGTCATTAATTCGAGAAAATAGCAGCTTTAACTGTTTTTTTTTTTTTTAATATATTTCTTTTTAAGCTTTCTTGTGCAATTTTGTTACACAATTGATTTATTTGAAGTTTGTGTTTTTCAAAAAATGGACTTGCAAAAACTTTTCAATATTTACAGGGGAAAATTGTTTAAGCAAACGAAAATTGTATATGAATGATTGCAAACTCTTTCGCAAAATATTCAACTCTTAGCATTAATTATCTACCAACATTAATTCTGGAAATTAGTAAAAATATATTACTCTCAACATTCGTTAATTGTGTCGATAATACCAGAAAATAATAACTTTTTACAATTTACAGACGGCAAAAATTTGTTTAAATAATTCAAAATCAGTTAAAAAATACGTATTTTGCCTTTTCTGGACCATTTCCGGGTACAATACGAGGGTAACGGGATGGTCAAAATTAACATTTTTTGGGCGAAAATTCTTGACTAAACATTCCTTAAAAGGGCTATTGTTGACCAATTTAAAAAGATTATTTTTCCGGAAAAAAAAACAAATTGGTGGCCTTTAAGATTAAGAAAGAAGGAGTGAATATGAAAGAAAAATAATAACAAAAAACGAACTGTCAAACATCAACTGCAGCAAAACAAAATTTAATTTCGAAATAAATATCCTTCCCATAATTTTGTGGCTCTATACTTCTGAATTGCACAAACATGCGGTAAGCATAGGCAACATGCCAAGAATTCTCTCAAAATTTCCCACGAACTGAAATCTCTGCACGACTTTCTAAATTCAGCGAGCCATGACCTCACATAACGTAATGGCTATGGCCAGCCAAATGTCAACAAAATTAAATGCGTAATATTCCAGACTAACCTTTCCAACTGACAGTGAACCGTTTTCCTCGAATGTTGGGGAAAATGGTTTGCAATTTTTCACGCAAATACTGGAAATCTGAGACAACTTCGTTGTCGATTCCAAATCTGCGCACTTCTGGCACCGCTGTTGTTCCATCTTCTCTGGTCAGATAAACTTTGAAGTTTATCGGTCCACCCGAGTAAGCCATGATCGAAGTGACCACGTCCAAACTCCGTGAATAAAACTATTTCAGCAACTGTCAACGATTTTCACGATTAAAATAAGAGCCGCGAAGAATAAATTTTTGCGACGTAATATTCCACTTGGTTGGAGCAATCGAAATACCAGGGCTAAAAGAAGGTGTTTGCCTTTTATAGACGCAAAACTGAATGACGGCAGCGACGCGTCAAAGTGACATGTATCTTTGATTAGTTGCGAGAAAGACCGTATGAGCGCGGCACTAGTTTCCTATTTTGGTTTTTAAAATAATTTTCCACGACTTTTCTCTTTGTTTTTTCAGATTACTTTTTTCATTTTCTTGTTACATAATATGAAAAATAGTATTATTTGGCAAATTTGAGGATTCTATTTTCTGTTTTTGGGTTTTGGACATGCTGAATGACTAGTGATTTTCGAAAGGCGGAAGTATGGCTCCCGGCGCCATTCTTGAATGAAATGCGTATTTTCAACTTAAGTCACGTGACACATTTGTTTCGATTTGATGACTCACGTAGAATAAAGAGTATTAGCAGTTAAAAAATGATATATTGCTCTGTGTTGCATCATTCCTAAAGTTATTGATTAAAAAGATTGTTAGTCTTAATAATTTAAAGGCAATTTGTTAATTCAATTCAGAGAACAATATGGATTGGGATTTTAAAAATTGGATTCATTCAGATAAAAGTTTCTTTTTTGACTTGAGGAGCGCTTCAAATTTCAATTGGAACTAGAATTTTTTAATTTGAAAATATAGACAAAAATTAATTTTCAAATTAGATTAAATTGTCATACAAAATTTTTCTCGACAAAAACTTCTAAATTACTGAGAAAACTAGTTTAATGTTTTTTTCTTTTAACGAATTTTTCAGTGTTCAAAAATGTATTCAGTGTTAATAATAATAAATGTAGGCCAAGTAAGTCGAGTTTCGTTGTAATTATTTGTAAATATTTTTTTAAGCTAGTAATTATTGTATGTACGTGTGAAAGTAGAAAACACATTTTAATTTTTTCAGGATATTTCAGAAATGTTACCTTGAAATTTGCAAAATTGCTTTAAATATTTTGAATTATAAATTTATCAACATTGATCAAATTCCTAATTGTATTATAACACGTTTTTATAGAATGACTTGCATCGTCCATGAACGTATCATCTCCTTCATGATTCATTAAATAATTGAGGTTCAGTCTAGACGTTTCTAGAAAAGTCTCGCATAATTGATTAGATGTACCGGTACGTTACACTCAGGAATTACATTATTCTTCGTCATACATAAAAATTCACTCAACAAAACAGGTTTTTTTGTTTATTTACCTTTGTAATGAATATACTTGGGTGCTGTTAAAAATCTAAATCACACTACCGGAGGGGGGAGGGGGGTGGGCAGGTTTTGTGACGATTTGTGACATAGGGGTAGAGGGGTTAACATAAAATGTAACATTATACACGGAAAATATAAATGTTAATAACACTTCTTTGAAATGCTTGAAAAAATGAAAATTAATGATTTTATTTGACAAGTAAGGGGCCGTCCATAAACTACGGTGCCAATTTCTTTATTGTCAAAGTTAAATTTTCAACAAAATAATTACATTTCTAACAAAATAATTATGTTCTCATCCAAATATGCAGTTGAATTTTTAATCCTATAAAGGTCCATTTGCAAACCAAATGGTCAAATTTTCAAACAAAAAAGATTAAAGTTCAACCAAAAGCAGTTTCATTTTCAATCAAAAAGGACTAATTTTCATCAGAACAGGTGGTTTTCCGACTCAAAAAGTTGACTCTAACAAAATATTTGAATTTTCAACGCAATAGTTAAATTTTCAACGAAATAGTCGAATTTTTAACCTGACAAGATAAATTTTTTACCAAAAAACCAATTTTCAACAAAATATATGCTTTTTCTACCAAAAACAAAGAATCTGAAACCAGTTAAATTTAACGAAAAAAAACGAATTTTCAAAAAAATACTTGAATCCGCTACCAAATAGATCATTTTGTACAATAAGACTAATTTTTTACTCTTTCAAGCTAAAAAGTCGAATTTTTCGGAACACAGTTGACTTTTAAACCCAAAAAGATTTTCAACAAGAAAGTCCATTTTTAATCGAGTAAGATATGCATTTCCAACAAAATAGTTGCATTTGTAAATAAAAAAAGATCAGTTTTTTTTGTTGTTTTTTTTTGTAATCAAAAAATATAGGTTTTCAAACTCAAATGAAATCGTTGAATTTTCAGATTGAAGAATTAATTTTCAACAAAAAACTAAATCTTAAGATGTTCAATTATTGAACCCAAAACGACGAATGTTCAACATAATATATGAATTTTGTACAAAATAGTTAAATTTACAAACAAAAAAAAAAGTAATAAGTAACCAAAAAAAGGAAATTTCTACAAAATACATGAATTTTCGATCCAAATGTTGAATTTTGAAGCCAAAAAGACGAATTATCTACAAAACAGTTGAATCTTTAATCCGAACATTTATTCAACCAAATAGTTGAATTTTTAAATTTAAAAAATCCGTTTTTTGGTTGTTTTTTTTAACCAAAAAATATAAATTTTCAACCAAAAATGAAATCGTTACATTTTCAGGTTGAAAAATTAATTTTCAACAATAAACTGATTCTCGCAAGATGCTCAATTAAACCCAAAATGACGAATGTTCAACAAAATACATGAATTTGGTACAAAATAGTTTAATTTTCAGGCAAAAAAAATGTTTAACCACAAGAAAAGGAAATTTCTACAAAATACATGAATTTTTGAGTCAAATGTTGAATTTTGAAGCCAAAAAGACGAATTATCTACAAAACAGTTGAATCTCTAATCCCAAAATATATTCAACCAAATAGTTTAATTTACTAGAAGTTTGTTGAATTTTTAACCAAAAAGGAATAATTTTCAACCAAGAAGATTAATTTTCTATGAAAAAGATGAATTTTCAACCAGGAAAGATCAATTTTCAATTTAAAAAATTAATTTCCAACCAAAAATGTAATAGTTACATTTTTAGTTGAAACAATTAATTCTCAACGAAAAAAAACAAACAAATTTTCAACAAAATGGTTCCATTATCAAGTAAGGAGATGAATTTTCAACTGAAATGATAAATCTTAAAACAAAAATTTTGTAAACAAAAAAGATTAACATCCAACCGAATAGTTGCATTTTTATTAAAAAATATGATCCGAAAGAAGTTGGATTTTCGTATTGGGTTCTATTAATTCAGTTCGCATTCAAGCGGAAAAGGGGAAAATCTTCAAAGCATGGGGAAAAAGAATTCTTAAAAAAAGGGGAAAAGACGAATTCTTCAAAAAATAGAGGAAAAGGGCAATAGGGGAAACAGTGTCAAGACTCAAATATGAAAGTGATTTCCAAACTTATTAATTTATTTTTGAACTCTACCGTTTCAGGCGTTTCAGGGCCATCTTTCGCAAAGTAGGCAAAGTAGTAAATAGTTTATGGACGGCCCTACTCCCTAAACCTAAAGCATATAAATAAAGATTTCATACTATTTCCCCTATTTCCCTAATCCTGTCTTTCCCCTTTTTTTAAAGAATTCCTTTTTTTTCTTCTGTTTTCAAGAAACGACACAATTTTCTCATATTTTCGCTGAAATGCGGAATAAATTAATAGAACCCAAGAAGATAATTCAACTACATATTTTTCATTCAAAGATAATTGTTTTCAATCAAAAAGTCTACTATCATATTTTTGGTTCAGAATCAATCTCTTTTTGTTAAAAATTCTACTATTTGGTTGAAAATTTAACTAATTTGTTTTAAAGTCGTTTTTTTAGTTGAAGATTAATTTTTTTATTTAAAAAATAACAAATCTATTGTTTGCTAAAAATTGGTCGTTTTTAGCTGAATATTGAACTATTAAATTTTTTTTTGTTAAATCGTCTTTCTCGGTTGAAAATTTACCTATTGGTTAAAAATTTACCTTTGCCATTTTTAAAAATTCATTTTATTGTTCAAGATTTCACCATTTTGTTGAAAATTAGTTTTTTTTTTTAAATTAATTTTTTGAACCGAAAATTACACTATTCAATTTTTGGTTAAAAATTGATCGTTATTAGTTGAAATATCAACTATTATAAATTTTATATGCTGCTTTGTAAATTTAGAAGAATTATTATTTATAATATTATTTTTAACGAATTGGCTCAATTTGTTTACAGAACCAAAGGAATGTATTAAAAATAAGTCTTTCCTATGTTACTTTGAAAATTTACAATAATTGTTAATTATTTCAACAATTTTCATAAACATATGCAGAGTTTGTATATTTTTCAAGGAATAGGTACAATTTGATTACGAAATCAACTAGGAATGTATTTTCGATGACTGTTATCTATGTTGCTTTGTAAATGTACACGAATTTTCAATTATTTGAGCAATTTCGTTTAAAAAATTGAGAGTTCAGCTATTTTTCAACGAATAGGCTCCATTTTCATAGAATTAAGTAAAAATATCTTTCCAGTGACTTTTTGCCATAATGCTCTGCAAATTTCAAAGAATGAATCATTATTTAAATAATTTTGATGAACAAATCAAGAGTTTGAATATTTTTAAAAGAATAGGCCAATTTGTTTACGGAGTCAACTAAGTATGTCTTTCCGAAGACTCTTTTTCTATGTTTCTTTACAAATTCTGATTTTGGCTATTTTCAACGAATAGGCTAAATTTTTTAATAGAAATAACCAAGAAATATCTTTCCGATTACTTTTGTCTATGTTTCTTTGTAAATTTACAAGAATACATAAATGATAATTTAAACATGTTCATAAAAAAATTGAGAGATTGAATTTTTTTTGTATGATGCTTTGAAAATTTCGAAGAATTATTAATTATTTAAACAATTTTCATAAACGAATTATGAGCTTGGTCTTTTTCAACGAATGGGATAAATTAGTTCAGGGTATCAAGAAAGAATGTAATTCCAAAAACTATTTTCTACGATACTTTGCAAATATACAATAATTATTAATTGTTTCAACAATTTTCATAAAAATATTCAGAGTATGGTTATTTTTCAAAGAATAGGCACAATATGTTTACGGAATCAACTAAAAATATCTTTCCGATTAATCTTTTCTAGGTTGCTTTGTAAATTTACAATAATTATTAACGAGTTAAACAATTTTCTTACGAAACTCAGAATTTGGCTATTTCTCAACAAATAGGCTCAATTTTTTTGCGAAATTAATTATGACACTTTTCTATTTTGCTTTTTAAATTTACAATATTTCATAATAATTAAAAAATTTGCATTGAAAATTTAGAATTTTACTGTGTTTTAAGAAATAGGCTACATTTTTTTTACAGAATTAACTAAGATTATCATTCCGATTACTTTTTTGTATGATGCTTTGCAAGTTTCCAACAATTAATTATTATTTAAACAATTTTGATTAACAAATGATGAGTTTGGCTTTTTTATAACTAATAGGATAAATTAGTTCAGGGTGTCAAGAAAGAATGTAATTCCAATAACTATTTTCTACGATACTTTGCAAATGTTAATGTACAATAAATTATTATTTAATTATTCAATTAAATATTATATATATAATGAATTATTATTCAATTATTTCAACAATTTTGATTAAAATACTCAGAGTTTTTTTTTTAAAGAATGGGCACAACTTGTTTATGGAGTGAACTAAGAATATCTTTCCGATGAATCTTTTCTATATTGCTTTGTGAATTTACAATAATTAATAACAATTTAAACAATTTTCTTACGAAATTCAGAATTTGGCTAATTCTCAACGAATAGGCTCATTTTTTTGCAAGATTAATGATGACTCTTTTCTATGTTGCTTTGTAAATTTGCAAGAATTAATAATGATTTAAACCATTTTCATTAAAAAATTTAGAATTTTGCTATGTTTTAACAAATAGGCTACATTTTTTACAGAATTAAGTAAGAATATCATCCCGATTACTTTTTTTATATTTTGCTTTCCAAATTTCCAAGAATTATTAATTATTTAAACAATTTTCATAAACAAATTATGAGCTTGGCCTTTTTTCAACGAATAGGATAAATTAGTTCAGGGTATCAGGAAAGAATGTAATTTCAGTAAATATTTTCTACGATACTTTGAAAATATACAATAATTATCAATTATTTCAACAATTTTTATTAAAATATTCAGAGTTTTTTTTTAAAGAATGGGCACAACTTGTTTATGGAGTCAACTAAGAATATCTTTCCGATGAATCTTTTCTATATTGCTTTGTGAATTTACAATAATTAATAATAATTTAAACAATTTTTTTACGAAATTCAGAATTTGGCTATTTATCAACGAATAGGCTCATTTTTTTTTGCAAGATTTATGATGACTATTTTCTATGTTGTTTATAAATTTGCAAGAATTAATAATGATTTAAACCATTTTCATTAAAAAATTTAAAATTTTGCTATGTTTTAACAAATAGGTTACATTTTTTTTACAGAATTAAGTAGGAATATCATTCCAATTACTTTTTTTATATTTTGCTTTCCAAATTTCCAAGAATTATTAATTATTTAAACAATTTTCTGAAACAAATTATGAGCTTGGCCTTTTTTCAACGAATAGGATAAATTAGTTCAGGGTATCAAGAAAGAATGTAATTCCAATCAATATTTTCTACGATACTTTGAAAATATACAATAATTATCAATTATTTCAATAATTTTAATTAAAATATTCAGAGTTTTTTTTTAAAGCATGGGCACATTTTGTTTATGGAGTCAACTAAGAATATTTTTCCGATGAATCTTTTCTATATTGCTTTGTAAATTTACAATATCAAATATACAAAACAATTGTAGATGCAGTAGATCCAAAACTGTTTTTCCTTTCTTCGACCGTTTTAATTTTCAAGAAGTATTTCAGCTGATTTCAGCAAATATGTTCGGTCTTACGGTCAATTATAATTTTATAATTTTAGAATTTTTATATTTGAGGTTATAATTGACCGTAAGACCGAAAATATTTGCTGAAATCAGCTGAAATACTTCTTAAATTTACAATAATTAATAATAATTTAATCTATTTTCTTATGAAATTCAGAATTTGGCTATTTCTCAACGAATAGGCTTATTTTTTTTGCAAGATTAATGATGACTCTTTTCTATGTTGTTTGTAAATTTTCAAGAATTAATAATGATTTAAACCATTTTCATTTCAAAATTTAGAATCTTGATATGTTTTAACAAATACAGGGGCGTAGCAAGAGTTGAATTTGAGGCAGGGCAGCGATGGTTACAGGTAGGGCGGAAGTACAAATTTTACTTGATCTGATCTGGTCCATTGTATTTTTTAAGGTAGGGCATTGGTATTTTAAGGTAGGGCATTGCCCCACAATGCCCATACCTCTAGCTACGGCCATGAACAAATAGGCTACATGTTTTTACAGAATTAACTAAGAATATCATTCCGATGACTTTTTCTACATGATGCTTTCCAAATTTCCAAGAATTATTAATTATTTAAACAATTTTCATTAAGAAATCAAGAACTTGCCCATTTTTCAACGAATAGGATCAATTAGTTTAGTTTAGTGCTCGGTTTAGTTTAGTGTATCAAGATTTCTACGATACTTTGCGAATATACAATAATTATTAATTATTTGAACAATATTCATGAACAGATTCAGAGTTTAGCTATTTGTCAACGAATAGGCTACATTTTTTTACAGAATTAACTAAGAATATCTTTCCGATGACTTTTTTCTGTGATACTTTGTAAATTCCCAAGTATTATTAAGTATTTAAACAATTTTTATTAGCAAATCGGAGGCAACTAAGAATGTCTTTTCGAGGACTATTTCCTACGATACTTTGCAGAGTTATAATGATTATTAATCATTTAAACGATTTTCCTAAGAATATTCACAGTTTGTCTATTTTCAAAGGAATATAGGCTCAATTTTTTACGGAAGCAACAAAGTATATATTTCAAATAAGAATTTCGTATATTCACAATAGTTATTCATTATTTAAATATTTTTCATGAACACATTCAGAGTTTGGGTATTTTTCAATGAATAGATACAATTTGTTTACGCAGTCAACTAAGATTGTCTTTCCGATGATCTTTTCTATGTTGTTTTGTAAATTTACAAGAATTATTAATTATTTGAAAAGCTTTCATAAAAAAATCAGAATTTAGCTACTTTTCAACGAATAGGGTGCATTTTTTACCAAATTAACTAAGAATATCTTTTCGATGACTTTTTTCTATTATGCTCTTCAAGCTTCCAAGATTTATTAATTATTCAAAATATTTTCATGAGCAAATTAGTAGTTTGGCAGTTTGTCGAAGAAATCCTTCCGTAAAACATCCTGCTTGAGTTAAAACCGAGGTTAAAATGCAGCGAATACACAACTCGGTCGTATACGTCGCAGATGGTCATCCATCCGAGTGCTATGCGCGCTCGAAATGGCTTAAAATCTGGGCTCTTCTTGAGTCAAGATCATTTACTGTGTATTTCTATGAAAATTTGTACGCCCCGACATTTTATAGGTTTTTTTCCCCAAGTTTCATGAAAATGTTTAGAGTTGCACAATTATTTATTCTGCATCGTGAGAGGGTATCCATGCGAAGCTGTGTACAAATCAAAATTATTGAAATAAAAATTAATTTCATGGTACACTAGAGTCCCTCTATATCAGCTGTCTCGGGATACCCTTAATGAACAAACATACTATAGAGGGACTCTCCGAACCGTTCTTCTTCTCCTTCTTGCTTGTGGCTTCTTATTGCGCCGAACCGTAAACATCGCAACTCCGCTTACCTTGCAAACGCCTCCCTCTCGTCCCCTTGGACCACCTTGTCTATTATACAGGGAACTGCTATAGAGGGACTCTAGTGTATTTTATTGAACTTTATTACCAAATAAAATAATTACACGTTAACAAATTGGTCGCGCGCGTATGAGGCTCTCCTTGAGTTGAAAATTCATCTCTTCGGTTGAAAGTGCAACTATTTTGTTTAAATGCGTCTTTTTGTAAGAAAAATCATTTTCTTGGTAGACACTATTTTGTAGAAAATTCGCTTCTTGTGGTAAATATTTAATCCTTTTTGGTTAAAAATGCAACTGTTTGGTTAAAAATTAATTTGTTTTGTTGGAGGATTCAACTATTTCGTTGAAAATTCGTCTTTTCTGTATGAGTTAAACATTTTGATTTAAAATAAAAATATTTTTTGGTTGAAAATTCAGCAACTTTTTGGTTGAAGATTAATTTTTTTGTTAAAATTTTGATTTGATATATCCGAAATCTTCAAAAATCTGTTTGGATTGTCTCAAGAGTCGTAGGAAAAATTACGTGATACTAGTACAACATAATAAATATTCCAGACTAACCTTTATACGTAACAATAAATTGCCCATTGAGATCGGGAAACGTTGCGTTTATTTTCACCAACAAACGATACAAGTTCAGGTGGCCATTATCGATTTTGATTATTTTTAATTTGTTCACATCTGGCGCCGATGTTCCTTCTTCTTTATAAAATACATAGTTTGACAGCAAATTTAAAAATGTTTTTATGGAAATATTGTAGGGTGTTCAAAAAGCAACGTTTTTCTCCTCTTGACTTTTTTTCATATCGTGCGATTTTTGGCTTAAAATGTTTATTTTTTTTTTTTTTTTTTTTTTTAATTTTGAAAATGCCATAACTCCGGTAATTTTGCTTCTTACCAGAAAAAGTCATTAAGATATTTTGTTCGTATTTTTGAATACTACTAATAACCGTATATAGAATTTTCAAATCTTAAAAAAATGGTCTAAAAAATTTGCAATATGCTTTAACTTTTTGAATTTTCATCAAAAATGTTTTCAAAAGTTATCCTGCTCAGATACAGACATACAGAAATACATACATACAGACAAATTCGTAAAAACCTGTTTTTCGGGTTCAGGGGGTCTCAAAACGTAAACATTCGACAATAACGGTGGGGGGGGGGGGGGGAGCAAATTTTACACAAATCTAATACCTTTTCATTATAGGATGAGAATGTAAAAAAAAACAGAGGTGCAGTCGAGGCCTGCAGGCCCTGGCACAATTTTTGGAAGACCTCACGGCGGGCGCACCTAGTTAACATTCAAATGGCCCTTTACTTACACAGTATTATGAATTTAATTTTAAAACAGTATGGAACATACTTTTTGTCATCAATACTTTACAAGGATATATTTATCGCAATGGAACATAGATTATGTTATGATTCGGAAATTCCTGATTACTACGGTGTGAACTGTGAATCATGTTTTGGGATTTTCCCATAAGCTGCAAAGTGATTGTGTTGGCCGAATTCATTTCAAATCGCGTAGATAATCTACAAAAAAGTAGTCTACAAAAATGAAAATGAAGAACAAACTTGCCTTTTTCGGAAAAAGGCATATTTTTTTATACAATTTTGTAATCTCAAAACAAAGCTTAGTTTTCTCCTTTCAGGACTTTGTGATTAAAAGGGGTATTTTTATTTTTTATCTTTTTTATTTATGAAAATAAGCAACGAGTGATTTTTGAGACCGTTTACAGACTTCTTTTCCCCACCTTCCGTTTACAGACAGGGTCTTTTAAGTCCGAGTCAGTTTTTGAACTTTTTTGGGCTTTCCAAAAAGACCAAAAAAATGATGTGTTACTTCTTAAAGCATTTACTACATGGCCTGATTATTGATAGTGTTAATTATTTAAAACTTGTTGAACAACAATATTTTCCCTGTAGACGAGATATCCTATATCGAAATTGTAGTAGGTACATTTTTTTTATTGTTATTAAAAGAGTTGAAAATCGCCCAAACACATCGTATATTGTCAGAAACTCAAAACTTGAATCATTGCTTACTTTCAGAAAGAAACAGTACAAATCCCTATTTATAACGTTAAAGCTGGGAAGGGAAAAACCTAATATTTCTTTTGAGATGAAAAATTAATCGAAAATATGCCTTTTCCAACAAGGCCCAATATTTATTTGTTCAAAAAATGATTATTATGAATGAAAATCCCTATCTAAACGATTCTAGAAGACATTTTTTTATCGCCATTATAAAAGAGTTAAAAAAGTCTACGAAAATCCCAAGATTCCCAACCCCTCCCTACCGATAAGTATTTATCCAAATTACCCAATTTCCCCACACAAACTAACATCCAAACAACACTTTGCCCGCAAGTTTGACTTAGATCAGAAAACATTTATTTTTTGAGTTATAGTACACTTGAGAAATATATATATGTATACTGTCAACCGACAAAAACCTGCGAAAAAGTTGCGGAAATTATGTACTTACTTTCACGTTCAGAATAAAAAAATGATTGTTCAAGATCAGAATGGCTCAACTAAATAGTTAAATTTTCAATCAAATAGATTAATTTTCTATCAACAAAATACATACATTTTCAACAAAGGAATTATATTTTCGACCACGGGAATTGTTACATTTTTCTGTAAGAAAAACTTAAAATTTGAACCAAAAAAAACGGTGTTTCAACAAAATAGTTAAATTTATAATTATAGAGATAAACTTTCAACTTATATGACAAATCCTCCAGTAAACAAATTAATTATTAACAGAGCAGGTCAACCCAAAAAGAGGAATTTCCAAGAAAGTGGTTGAATTCTTGAAAAAAACACATTAATTTTTAAAAAAATAGGTGACTTTCCTACCAAAATCTTTTAATTATCAACAAAAAACACGAATTTTCGACAAAACAGTTGGGGTTTCAACCTGAAAAGGATGACTTTAAAAAAAATTATTGAATTTTCAACCAAATATGTATATTTTTAACCAAATAATTAAATTTTCAACCAAAAAATATAAAAAACAGTTGGGTTTTCTTATTGGGTCACTTCTTTGAATTCGCGCCTGACATTTCAAAATATGTCCAAAATTTACAAAAAAGAATTCGGAAGATTTTAAGGCAATTTCTTTAACCAGGCAACATTTCTTCAAGTTTTGAAAAAATCCCATCATGTTCAAAGATATTTAGAAGGTCTAAAAGATTTGAGAAAATAAAAAAATAATTTGCATCTATTTCAAAGAATTTTAAACGAAATGTAAATTTTTGAAGATTTCGAAGCTTTTCAAGAATTTTGAAAGGTTTTTCAAGATAACAAAATTTTTTCTTTAGATTCCGGGGAAAATGATAAATGATTCTTTCGAAGATAATATTTTTCTCGATAATAATATTTTTATTTCTATTTTAAAAGATTTTAGAAAATCTTCTCTTTATATTGTGGTATAGAAACTTCACATTTACGGTTAAAATGCTGATTGAATTCAAATGTAATTTGGAAAAAATCCTTTTTCTCCATTGAAAATTCAACAATTCAATTTACGGTCAAAAACGGATATTTTCTGGTTGAAAATTCATGTAGTTTCTTGAAATTTCATCTTTCTGATAGGAAATTTAATTACATGTTTGCTTGAAAATGATTTTTTTGTTGTTGAAAATTCATACTTTCAGATTGAACGTTCACCTTTTTGGTTAAAAATTTAACTACTTTGTTGAAAATTCGTCGTTTTTGGATAAATTTAACTCTTTTTGAGTGAAAATAATAATCTTTTTTGTTTAAATAACAATTATCAAATTTTTTAATTGTATTGTTGAGAATTCGAACTTTTCGAGAGGAAATTTAAATACGGCTAAAAGATATGAACTACGGTTTGAAAATTCATTTTTTTGTTTGATAAAGATATGGCCAGATGGTTTGCTCGGAAAATTAGGACCTTATCCCACTTATGCCTACTTCTCCAATCCCTATGATACAATTTAACTTAAGACGCGTTATTTAAAAAACATGATTGCTTTAAAATACGATGTCAAAGATAAATTTTAAACCAAAAAGATTAATTTTCTACCAAAAAAGATGAACTTTAAACAAAAAACAAATTTTCAACAAAATAGTTCAATTTTTAACCAAATAAATGAATTTTTAACTAAAATGACAAAATCTTTACCCAGCAAAAAATTAATTTTTAACAAAATGCATGAATTTGCAGCTAAAAAAGACCAATTTTTAACCCAAAATGGAATGAATAAATTCACAGTTAAAAACATGGATTTGCAATAAAGAAGATCCAAAAAGGTTGGATTTTTAACAAAATATAAAAATTTTCTACTAAAAGACATCAATTTTCAACCTAAAATGGAATAATTATGTTATAAGTTAAAAAATGTATTTGCAACCAAGAGAATTAACTTTCTACATAAAAAAATGAGTTGTCATAGCAAAATATTAAAATTTTCAACCAAAGAAGTGAGTTGTCAACCAAAAAGATGATTTTTTTCACCAAAAATATTATTATGCTTCGACGAATTTTGAAGCAAAGAAATTAATTTTCATCTATAATGGAGAATTTTCAATAAAAAATCAATTTTGAACCAAATAGTTGATTTTTCAATCCAAAAGATTAATTTTCAACAGAATATTTAAGTTTCCAATCAAAGAAATGTATGTTTAACCAAAAAGATGAATTTTTCACCAAGAAGATTGATATTCTACCACAAAAGACGAATTTTCAACCAAATAGTTGAATTTTTGGCCAAAAAGATGAATTTTCAATCATAAAGATTAATTTTCTAACAAAACAGATGCATTTTTAAACAAAACACATGATTTTCATCTGAAAAAGATTTTCCAAAACGAAATAGTTATATTACAAGAATATTACAAGAATTTCAAACTAAAAAAGATAAATTTTCAAGGAAAAATGAAATAGGTACACTTTAAATAGAAAATAAATTTGCAAACAATTATAAAAAAGTAATAATATTTGACATTTTAAGCAAAAAAAAATTTAAATTCAAAACCAAAAACAGTTGAATTCAAAAGCGTTGAGAATTAATTTTTTTTTCTTAAAATTCAAGTTGGGCTAAAGGATGAACTACTTTGTTAAAAATTCATTTTTTTTAACATTCATCATTTTAGTTAAAAATTCATCTCTCGGTTTAAAAATTTAAGTATATTGTTAAAAATTAAACTACATTATTGAAAATTTGTATTTTCTGGTAGAAAATGTATATCTTCTTGATCGAAAATTGATCTTCTGGGTTGAAAATTCAACTATTTGATAACTAATTAATCTATTTCGTTGAAAATATCATGTTTTAACTTGAAGTGCTAGGAATGTGGAGCGTTTCAAATTGAATTTCATATACTGTGAAACTTTCGAACGTTTCTGAAACGTTGGTCTAATGAAATGTTTAATAGTTTCATGCAAATTTCAATTTTTCAATTTCTATTTCAATTAAACTATTTTGTTAAAATTCGATTTTTTTAATTGAGAATTCCACTAGGTCTAAAAGATGGACTACTTTCTTCAAAAATTTATGTGTTTTGGTTGAACACTCAAAAAAATGTTTGATTAAATCAACCAGAATTCTGGTTAAATATGTCCTTACTATTTTTTCTGGTTAGACTAACCAGAATTATGGTTAAATTAAGCAGAATTCCGTTTAAATTAACTAGAAATTGTGATTAAAATAATCAGAATTCTGATTACTTTAACCAGAAAAAATAGTAAGACCATATTTAACCAGAATTCTGGTTGATTTAACGTTATCCAGACATTTTTTTCAGTGAAGATTCCTAATTTTAGTTGAAAATTCATATCTTCGAATGTAAATGTAAATATTTAGTATAAATATCTCTTTTTGTTTGAAAATTGAACTTTTGAGTTGAAAATTCAACTGTTTTGTTGAAAATGCCACATTTTTACTTGGAATGACAGGTTTTAAAGCGTTTAAATTGAATTTATTACATTGTGAAACTTTCGAACGTTTCGGAAACTTTGATATGATGAAACTTTTCATTGTTTCATGAAACTCACAATTTTTTGTTTAAATTTAAAATTCGTCTTTTTTCGTTTAAAATTCATCTAGGACCAAAAGATGGAATACTTTGTTTACAATTTATTTTGTTGTTGTTAAAGATTCATCATTTCAGTTCAAAATTCATCTCTCCTCTTGAAAATGTAAATATTTCATGAAAAATTCAACTATTTTAATGAAAATTATTCTTTTTATTGTTGTTAAAAATTCAACTGAGGCTAAAAGATGAACTACTTTGTTGAAAATTTATACTTTTTGGTTGAAGAGTCATCATTTTTGTTGAAAATTCATTAATCCGGTTGAAAATGTAAGTATTTTATTAAAAATTCAACCATTTTGAAGATAATTAATTTTTTGTTGTTGTTGAAGATTCCTCATTTTTGTTGAAAATTCATATTTTTAGTTGCAAATGTAAGTATTTTATTAAAAATGCAACTATTTTTTGAAAATTCGTATTTATTGGTTTAAAATTCCACTAGGGCCAATAGAAGAACTGCTTCGTTAAAAATCAATTTTTTTTTACGATTCAGCATTTCAGCATAAAATTCATTTCTCATTTTAAATATGTAAGTATTTTATTAAGAACTCACCTTTCACCTTTCCGGTTGCAAATGTGAGCATTTTATAAAAAATTTAACCATTTTGAAGAAAATTCATTTTTTTGGTTTGAAGATTCCTCATTTTAGTTGAAAATTCATATTTTCTATTGTGAATGTAAGGATTTGATTAAAAATTCAATTTTTGGTTTGAAAATTCGTATTTATTGGTGGAAAATTCTTATCTTCGGTTGAAAATCTAAATATTTGATTGAAAATTCAACTATTCTGTTAAAATTCACCTTTTCCGGTTGAAAATGTATCTTCTTGGTTGAAAAATTGTCTTTTTTCGGTTAAACTTTAACTATTCGGTTAAAAATTGATTTATTTTGTTGAAAATGCCGTATTTTTACTTGAAGTTTTAGATAAAGAATTTCAAATTGAATTTAATATATCGTGAAACTTTTGAACGTTTCGAAAAATTGGTCCTAATGAAACATTTCATTGTTTCTTGAAACTTTCAATGTTTCAGTAAAACGTTTCATTGACTCACTCCCTACTGCTCCCTGCTGATCACGCTTGCATATACATTATACACGACTGTGAGTAGATGTGGGTCAGTCACTGATATCAGTTGAGTCAGTGTAGAGGCAACGCATGCGCATTTCGATGCGCACTAGAATGCGCACTAGAAGAATCGGCCTTTAATTAACCTTCAGCAGCTGCCTTCAGCCGTCAGCGGCCAGTGCCATCGCCATTCGCCTCCCCTTCGTCTTCATAAGACAAAGTGACGTGACCGAGGTTGGACGTACTTGTCGACCGACACTTTGGTTGTCAGACTGCGGTGGCAACGGGCGATTGTGAGGAAAAATAACAACAATCGAGCCAGAAGAAGGAAGTAAAGTGAAGTAAGGGAGTGTTCGTCATTCGAGAAGCAGATTGCTTGAAGAAAACGCCCGTTGTTCATGCCTGAGTACGGAAGGGAGATCGCATCGCCTTCTAGGAAAATTTGCGAGTTTGTGCGTGAATCGGAATAGAATCGTGTTGTAGGATCCGGGAAGGAGAAATTCTAAAATCTGAATTGAGTTCAGAGAGAAGGTTGACGTTCGTGCCGCGACAGACAAAAACAAAAAACATCACGTCGCGTCCGCCATCTTTGTGCCTCCAGCTGTGCTAAAAAAGACGGGTCTAGTCGCCAGGGCGTCTGTTTTCGTTGCTGAAATAAATAGTAAAAAGGTGACCTACGGTCGCCGAATGTTGCCAGTTTCGCGAATTACGAGTAGAAGAAGGACTGCTAGAAAAACAGATAATACGGGGCAGAGGTAGCATTGCGAAAAAAGGAACAGGAGGTTCACGGAGTAACCCCACCAAACTCTCCTCCAAGTTCCCCTACCATTTTCTTGTCCTGAATATCTAGATTATTGCGCAGTTAGTGAAACGGCTAAATCCGGACGAGGAAGAAGAAAAACCTGTGGTTTGCGCACGAAAAGCCCCGTATACCAAAAACGGTAAGATTTTAAATCTAACTTTGTTATTTTTATCTTTCTGCTCTTTGTGTCATTCGGTTTCCATGAAAACAATGGTGGGTTCGATCGAATCCCGTTGCGAGTGTCCCAAGTTGCAACGCGCAGAAGCGCCCTTGATATTACCAGGACTTTTTTTTGGTAAAGTCCTTGAGTTTTTTTACGCAGTATTTTTCAAGGTTTATTTGATCTTTGGAGGCATTTTTCTAGTGGCAGGAAATTTATAGAAGGTGGGGTTTGGAGTCACGAGCCTGATGCAGACTTTCTAATTCTGAGAGAGTTTTGATTCCATTGTAACATACTTCTGAATCGGATAGTTAGGATGCTCATGGAGTTTTTAGATTCTACAACAAAAGTCTTGTAAATCTAGGTTTCATCAAATTAGACTAGTAGATTCGGCAGATTCTTTATTTATTGATGGTCTTTAAAAGTAGAGTTTTCAGCTGAACTTGCAACTTTTTATAAAATAATTATTTTGTAAAGGTTATCAGTTTATTTCTGAAGATATCAATTTTTTGTCAAATTTCATAATTCGATTTTATAATCACATGTTTGTGTCTGTTGAAGGCAGTGTTTCTCATCTTTATTAACATTTTTTTGTCCTACTTTTAACAGTAAGTTTTATATTTTGAAGACTAGATATTATGTTTATATGAAGAAATCAATATTCCATATGGAACTAGGGAATCAGAATGAAGGAAATAATTATGTAATATATTTAGAATATTTAGATAAATGATATTGCATGTATTTTCTGGCCCAGCGTTTTTTACACTAAAAAATGCGGAAGTTACATTTCGTTCTGGTAAATTGTTTGCGTTGATGACTGTTGAATTATCACATTTGTAGTAAAGTTCATTGATTTAGTACCAAATGAAATAGCATTTTCCTGTCCGTAATTTCATAGATTATGAATGTGTTGGTGGCTTGGGATATCTGTGACTTAGGTCGGGGCTTTGTGCTTTGATTCTTGGGAGCCAATGGAGCCCTCCTGCTGTTAGGGCCTTTGTTACTAACACTTCTCTACGTGTACCGTCACAGACAAAGGGAGCCCTATCAACTCTCGCGAACATCTGTCTCCCTACTTTGTTAGGTTTTCGGTATTGAAGCCCTATTTTCTCTTTATAATCTGTGAGTCTGACCAGTAAAATGCACAATGCAACTTGTGCATTTGTATGGCCTCTAGTTGTGATACTTCCGAATTTGCATGCACTTTCCTTAAATGTTCAGCTTTTACATATCAAATGTGTTTGCTGAGTCATTTTTACGAAATTGAAAGGCAGTGAGAGAAGCCAAAATCGATAATCTGAGTAAATTCTGAATGTCTGTTGTGTAAAATGAGGTCCGGACAAGTTTAGTAAATAATGCGGGTATTAGGTACCGATGTATGTGCCAGTCACGTTTGTTGAAAGTTAAACCTACTCGAACAATTTGTTGCAGCCTCATTATAGTGGAGTTGGTTTTTTTGTCAATATCTTTCAAGTTAAACGATAAGCGGGGATCGCAGTCTTCCCCCTTTCTCTCCCTGTTCTCGAAAAACTTTCTTCTTTTCTCTTTAAATATACAATATTTGACAATATAATCTTTGAATTGCACATGAAATTCTCTGCAGTTTGTGATTAAACGTAAGTTTTATGAGAAACATATTGTTCGTTTTACATCTGCAAGATTATTCGATTCAAGACTCGCATATGGTACCGCGTGTAGTAAAAGTTTAATTTTTTGTTCTTTTTTAATTGTTTATCGTAATTAATTTAACTTTTTTAGTATGTATATAGTAATTAAAAAAAGTATTAGAAGGTCAACCCTTTTTAACTGGAATATGCAAAGTTAAAAAAAGGGAATATTCCAAGTTGATCAGCTGCAAAGTTAAGTGAAGACTTGAATAATTTAAAGTTAACATTTGGGATTGCAATAAAAATTCAAAGCTAAAATATTTTTTGCTGAATCTATACGTATAACATATTTTGGGCGATCAAACTTGAAATATTTTAATTTAATTTAATCAGTTTTAAATTCACAAGTATTAATTATATTAAGGGCGCAATGACAAATCGTGAAACGAAATATTTAATTTTACTTAGAAGTATGAAGATTTGATCATTAATGATAGAATTTAAAAAAAAACTATTTTAAACATGTACAAATTCTTTATTTGACAACAAACTTTATTTCTTGTCACATTTTATGAAATTATCGTTACTTCTTTGCTACATGTATAAATGAATTTTTAATCTTTCCCCTGTTTTGCCTCTTTTTCGTGAAAAATTACCTACTTTCCCCTTTTCAGAGCGTAAGAATATTGTATATGATTTTTAATGGTAATAAGTCATTTTAACGTCATATTTATTGTTTTGATGAAATAAGCTGTATTTGTTGACCGTCAATACCGAAAAAGATTCGTCCCAATATCATAGTCGGAATGCTGCGTTTTATCTCCCCGTTCACTCTGAAATGTACGGGAAAAATTGTAGCTTTTTTTAAACGTTCGGTTCTCATTTTTTATATGTCCAAAAACATATGAAAATGTTTTTTCCCAATCTGCTTAGCGAAAGATATTGTTTTAATGGCACGCCACGCACTCTGATATGCATGTGGAAATGTTAGGTTCTGTATTTCCAGTTCTCAAATTTTCCTTCACTTCTCACATTAAATTTGTGCCGCCCGCACGAGAAGAGCCCATATGGCTGGTATGGAGTTACGTATATAGGCATATAACCGGATCAATTCCCATCATTTTAGACCAAAATGAACCCCTTAATTTGAAACACGGGTCATCGAGAAGTTTTTGAAATTGGAACTTCGAAACCCCGTTTTTCGAGAAAAACGCATCTAAACTCGGCGAGTGCCATAAGCACACATGCTGTATTTTTTCTTTGAACATGAAATATACCTACTTCCGGTTACTATCTGAATATGAGTTTAGTCCCAATTCATTCACTATAGGTCCCAGTATCATCCCCCACTCAAACCGAAAAAAATGGTTTGATCTTAACTTAGTTAAACGCGAATATTTCTTAAACTAGAACAAGCATCACTAAAGAAAAGATTCATCTTCTTAACGTTATACTGCATTTTATATAAACACGCTCTCTGAAATTTAAGAAAAAGTGCTTGTTTGGATAAAACGCACGTCTTCCGGTAAGAAGATACGTATCTTGTTCGGGTGTTGCCTGACGTCAAATACAGATGAGTAGTGAAAGAAAATTTAAGAACTGGGACGTTCAAAAAGTTTGAATATTTTCATACACATTTCAGAGTGCGTAAGTGGTACAAATTTTTAGTAAAATAAAATTGGAAAACCGAACGTTTAGTTTAGACTTAGGTGTTTTTTCCAGCGTGTACATTTTAAAGTGCGTGTGCCTGGCATCAAATAAAAATAATTAATTAAAGAGTATCCGAGAATCAATGGTTTATTAGAGAGTTATTATTTCATTAGCATAAAAAATATGATGTTACGAGTTATTATCAACGAAATTCATACATTACATAATTTTTACGTTAAATGAACAGTAAGCAATTCATTAAAATTATTTTTTGAAAATTTTATACATATTTCTTTGCATAAGCGTTGTGAACTTCAGTGAAATATTAAACGTGACCAGGCACAATTTGCGACGTTGATATCTGGTATTAAAGAGCCAGGGAATGTTTATACAGATGGATCTCAATCTTATCTTGGAATTTTGTCCCCAGTTGTAAATATGTTTATGTGTGTACTATTTTATTTGCAGTGAGTTCATGCGCGTTTACGCTTTAATTTGTAAATAAAGCAAAATTCCTTTCAATTTTAATGTTGTTGTAATAAATAAACTGAATGACCCTTAAAGCAAAATTGTATTTATTGCAAATAGTAATTATTTAATAGTAGATTTCGTAATTAAAGGATTATTTTTCTGTCTGCAGTTCAAATCTATTTTTCATTTTGAATTTCTGAAAAGTTTTACTTTTCGCTCGTTGATTTCAAGTGTCAAGCTCTGACGTTCTTTAAGGTTTAAAAGGTCCTAGATTGCAGCGCTAGAAAATAAGGCAGTCGTTCAGACAGCAATACCGTTAACGCGGATTTAGCTATTATTGTTGATGTCCTCGTTAGTATTTCTTTCAGCGCCAGACCAATTTAAGACCCCTCCATGAATTTGTCGAAATCTTTTTCTTTTTCAGACGGGTAGTTTTGGCAGCGAAGCACCTAACGAAAGAGCAAGTATATCCGAGCCATGACGAATTCAACGCCAAAGTTGAACGACAGAGTGGAGAGGCAGGGTTCGCCTAGCACAGGAGGTAAGCGATGTAGCCAGCGGAGCGGCTTGATAAAGACCACCACCTTCTTTCCCAGTGGAGTTCGTCCTAAGGGTTCTCCCGGGAGGCTAAGCTGCAGTCCGCCCTTTTCGTCCAAAAGTATCAGGAGTTCCCCCGTAAGATACGAGAGTCCACGTAGCAGCCCCACAAATAGCTTCTATGCTGGAGCAAAGTTCTCAGAGCCACCATCGCCAGCGAGCCTCCCCAAACCGCCAAGCCATTGGATGAGCCTAATGGACACCTGCCACCAGTCCGCCAATTCATTCAACAACATCAACGATCACCTTAAAATGCTTCTCAATGTTCAGGCTTGATATCCAAAAGTCATTCATGGATCGCGAGTGGCGTCTCTGGCTCCCCGGAGGAGTAGGGACTGGTGTAGTAACTCCCCATCATGGGTTATGGACAAATATAAAATATCCAATTCGCTTAACGGTTAACGAGCGAGACACACAAAAATCATGGGTGCTAGCGCCATGTCTTGTTGCGTGTGATATCGTCAGGCAAAATCCCTCTTCTTAAAGTAGGTATACATAAAATTATGGACTTTGATACACGTTTCTGCTACGAAAAACCCAGCGACAGAGATACAATTATTGCGTCTACCGTCAAATACCTTTCGATGTGTAATAACATTTAATTCTACTACGCGCCCTGTATAAAGATGTAAACATGTATTTTAGATTATCATGTAATTAACATACGACACACACATTCACCATACACACCTTGACTAAGAAGGCTGGTTTTGAACATCGACAATATCGACTTTTAAAAAGTTGGTATCGAGAGATAGCGAAGCTGCACAACGGTTTTTTAAACGATGCGCTTCAATCCCTTTTTAACGCCAAAATTACCAACTGACCAACGATCACATGATTGTTCTTGACTTTCCGTATTTCTTATGTTTATATCAAGCCAAAATCTCGGTTTTGTGAAAGAAAAAATTGCATTCATAAGAGTTTTAAGACTCCTTCCAGTTTTCATTGACTCGCAGGGAGATTTTCATTGGCAAAGTCGAAGGGAGATGATGTTGAGTACTCATTTTTTGTTTTCGTTTATTTTGTCGAAGACATTTTTAGTTTTCTGCGGCTTTGTAATATCTCTCGCGTCGGGCGGTGTATGGAAATTAAAACAAACGACAAGAATGAATGAGTGATATGATTAAATGAGCCTGAATGTTATGAGAGCAAATCAATTTTCGAGCGAGAGCGGAAGAAATTTATCAAGGAAATTTATTGCAATTATTTTTACTGTGACTTGGAGAATATTATAAAATTCCAAGACGATGCGAACTGGTGTCGCAGAGTAAATTAGCACGAGAAAATAAAAGTTTTATTCTTTGCCAGCCTTGATAAGTAATTTGACTTTGATTGTATAAATCCGACTCTCGCTTTTCGCGAAAATAGATTTGCTCAATATGAAAATTTTCGATTGTAGGAATTACGATTCTACAATTCCTTATACGTTTAGAATATTTTCTCGAAAGTGATAAATTTTTTTGTTTACGATTTCAATGCACACATTGCATTACGCAGGTCGGTTTATTTCTCTTTTAGTTATTTTTTTGTTTATTTTTTTTTTTTGTACAGTATGTCAGAAATTATTGAAATTCCGCGATGTGGTGTTATTTTATTCATCAGTTTTTATTTGAGAAGAAGCGCGTGTCGCCTTAATTTGGTTTGCTTTCTACGTGGTTTGAATCTAAAATAAGCAGAGAAACGGGAAGGAATAGGCTGATGAAAGATCAATTCAGACTCTCTGTTGTATTTGGCATTAGTTACGTTTAGTTTGGTAGGCTCAAATTTTTAATGGTATCTATAGTATCCGAAAATCACGGGTCTAGACTTTGATTTGATCGAAACGATTTCAAAATGTTGGGAGAAAGATATAATCGAGTCACAGAATAAACTTTCTGCATCACCGACTTCTTCCAACTTACCATTTTGCTAATCACTTATAAATTAAAAAGTTCAACAATTCGAAAAGATTTACTTACAAATTTTTTGGCCTTGAAAATTCTGGATTGTAAAGAATTAAATTCACTTCGTTACTTGCTTGGCCAAAATGGAAATTATCTTTAGACAAAAAAAAAATTATTACATATTGCGGTGATGTAACTTGGTAGAAGTCGGCGTGGGTTCAGTTTTTCTCCTCGCCCTAAAAGCTTGAAACATCTCAGTCAATTCACAACGTCACAGTTTTTAATATTTGTAAATTTAACTACTTTCTTGTTTAGAAATTCGGTTTGAATTAATTAGGCGATTAGTTTTACGGGTGAAAGAAGAACCAGTGATTTTTAGTCTAGTAGTATTTCTGAATTCAGGATCAATTGATTATTTTGTAGAATGTTGATCGATTGAGGAGTCCGGATTGTTAGTTCTTGAATCGAATTTTTAATGAAGGAAATAGAGAGTTCGGGATTTTTTTAGACTTCAAATTCTCAGCCTTTTTAATTGTATTCACCTTGAAACTTCAATTCAAGAAAAATCAGGATTTTATGAAAGTACCGTTTTTGATTTGACGTTGTTTAGAGACTGATAAACGAAATTGATAAATAGTGCTTGATTCATATCGAAAGGTTCGGCTTTCTGTTAAATTTTATTGTGTGCGTCACGTTACAAATTTACTAGTCCTTTTTTGTTTTACAAATTCGTTGACAGAAATGAAAATAAACTTCGAGAAGAATATTTTAAAAGTCAGCAGAGAAGTCGAACATTTTTTAATTTCTATATGAATCTACCTCGAACAAATAATTTCCCGTAAGTTCTGTACATAGAAAATTCGCGAAAATTGTAATTTTATCAGTATTGAAAACATTTTGTACATACGAAAATGGGACGCGTGCTCGAGGTGGTGGCACAGATTTCTGGATTTTTTTTTTTAATTTAGTTCGGTGGAACTAAAGTTTTGAAAAGTTCATGAGTAGGTAATCGAGTTATAGGAACGAATCAATATTTCGTTTTGGGCGCCTAAAAATGAAACAGTGAATCGACTAAGGATCAAAATCAATTGGTCGATCCTGAAAAAAAATTAGCTGTGATGTCGAATCTATAGGTACTACAGACTTTTAATTCATAATTGATCTATATATATATATATGTAAATGGTAGGGAAAAGTAATTAAGTATGCATTGTACAATGATAATTTTAATGATCGGGTGTAGGATCACAGGATATTGTTAGGTGTAAAAAAGAAGCTCGATATCGACAATTCAGTCCCGATCCAATGTTATTTATTGACAAAGGAATAATTAAATGTGAAAAAATTCGTGTATTCGAGATCGGTCGAATATTGAACGTTGAAACGCGGAAGTAATAAGGGAAAGTACTTGAAAAGAAAGTTTCTCCAAATTCCATCCAGACTTCTGCTTTTCAGCGATCGTCATTCGGAAAGAGCGGAAATATAGATTTATAAATGCGATGGCGAATGGTTGGGTCATCCCGAAGTACAAAATTCGAAAGCTATTTCAATAAAAGTAATTTGGATTCGGGATGGCCCCCAATCGATCGACACTTCAATGTGATATTGTAACGTACAAAACCGTTCGTCGCAATAGGTCCTACATAAAGCAGAAAAATTCTCGGGATTGCAGCGAAACAAATTTTAATCGGAATAGAAATTTCTCCCTTCGTTACTCACTTGATCAACTACTGAATGCAATTTTTTCCTGATTCGAATTTTATGCTATTTTTAAATTAAATGAAAAAGTTTAACTTTTATTTTTAACTGATGGATTCAAAATTGGGAAGAAAATTAATCGTTAGCTTCGGTTTTTTAATCTTAATTAGGAAGAAACTGTTGAATCAAAATTGTCGCAATAAGCGAATCCGAGAATCTCATTACATATTTTATTGAAGCACATCGGAGAAAAGACCACACATTCATCTCTCTTAGCACCGAGAGAAAATTCGACAAATTTATAAACATTTTTTAATGATAAAATTTTTATTAAGAGAGATTGAATCAAAGAATTTTGTTTGATTCGAGTTGAATCAAGCACGATTAATTTTCTCTTGGTGCGAGCGAGACAGTCAAATCTGTCCAGTTGCAGTTTTTAATTTTTCCGCAAAATTATCATCTACATACAATACAATGTCATACTCATTAAATCGAGCCAGAATACAAGAGCGCGATACCCCGTTTAAACAAGTAAGCCTTAAATTTAGAATCGAGTTTACAGTTTGGAAAAAAGGGAGTGCGCGTTGAGAGCTATTTAAGTTGGAATAATAAAAATCCCCGATTTGATTTTCGGGGTTCCTCAACATTTTGATAGAGGACAACTTTTTGAACAATTGATAAGGTAACGCGAGACGGAGGCACGGCCGATTTCATCCTCGAACGATCATGTGTGATTGTATATGGATGTTAAATGTTTTAATTAAGGAAGTTTTAATTAAAAAATTTGTGATTATAAGAAAGCTGTAACGAAGAAGTCTCGTACAGGTGAAATCGGTCGTCCTTCGGTTCGATCTCCCTTTTTTTTATTACAATGCAAATCACAATATTCTTAATTCCCAGATCGCTTCGCGAATTCAGGCGACTTGACCTTTTTGACTTTGCAGAATTTTAATAAATAGAAAAAGGCATGGTACTCGCGTGAGTTCGCGAGGGGCTCGACAAATCCAGAATCTGAAAAAAGGGGACTGGCTCTCCTAAGATCTTTCGGGGTTTCTTCTTTTTTCGGAAAATGAATTTCTAGTTGTAAGGCGGGCACACGTTTTTGCCCGCGAATTCTGCTGCGCGTACAGCAAATCGTACTGATTATTTTAAGGGAACAGAGATTCGATTGTGTACCTTGATATATCAAAAGATGCGTTTATCGCGAAAGTGGAATGTGCGAATGTGAAGAATGCATGCCTGTGTAACAAACCGAAAGAGTGCTTCCTGCCCAAAGAAGGACGCGTTTTCTTTCTTCGACTGCAAACGTTTTTAAATGATACAAACAAATTTCCTTTTATATCGAAAACGTGCCCTTTTCTCGCCATTTTTTCTGTGGCGGGTGTGAACCTCCGACTGAAAATGGGTTTGAAAAAACGCAAAATAATATGTTTGAAAAAAATGTCGGATGTTGACGCTCGCTTTTAAGCTTTTTTTTTCTGTATTATGTTACACGTATTATACACACAATTAATCTAAGTTCACTTTTTGATTGACGAGGTGTTAATTGAAATCCCAGATTTCGTAAGAGGCATTTCTTAGTTTGTGTTTTATTATTGTTGCCTGGTGGAAGTTGTTTTAAAATATATGATGATCGACGAAGCGAATTTCCTCGAGTATGAATGAGTGTGAGAAAGATTTAGTTGTAGCCTTACGTTTTAAGCTACGATCACTGTGATTTCCGTTTAATCTCTTAATGGTCGAGCGGACGCAATGCAATGTATCGGGTAAAAGACTTTATTGAAGTAGGGCGATGTTAAACGAAGCGACTTTTTGTTGCGAGAATTTAAAAAGTGAGATAAGTGCGCGTTTTGAGACGTGAATCAAGAGCGTCCAGGGACTAAAAAGAGCACGAACTTTGCATACAAATATTTAATATAGAGGAGTGATATAGATATTTTGTAAAAGATAGGAGTTGTGTCAGAAGCTCGAGACGTGATGAAAAAGTGCAAGATTGAAGAAGAGAGAAGAAGGAATTTGAAAAAGAAAAGAAGAAATGGGAAGGCTCGCAGTGCGTAAGGACGAGAGAATCTGCTCCCTTTTTGAAAGTGCGCATCCGGTTGTTTTTCTCGGAAAACAAGAAAATCTCACGTGTTTGCGCAGGGCGTGCCCGACCCGAAGTTCAGACCATTGAACAATTTACGATTTAACAACTGGTGGAGGATTGGAAAGGAGTTTCTTTTTTCGAATTCAAAAGGAAAGAGGGTTGGGACAGAAGGGAGAACCGAAAGGAAAAGGTTGGGAGATTATAAAGGAAGAGGCTTGTCAAAGAGATTTTTAAGAATGAAGATATCTAAGGAAGAATTTGAGTAAGAGAAGAGGTCGCGAAAGTTTCATCGTCAGGAGAGCTGTCCCGAATAAGAGTTTCCAGATGGATGCGTCTCATTCCAAGATTCGCGCATGCATTTGTTGCTCACGAATCCATTTGTAGTCTACAACATTTGTCTGTGTTCATCAAGTGTTTTCACGCAGAATCTGCACAGCTCATACATCAATGATTAGGGCAGTTATATACATAAATAGAAGGAGTAAAGAAAAAAAAGGACACTTAAGAGGAGAGACGAGGCTCGAAATATTGTGTGGTGCAGCAAACATATATAAAAAAGCTCATCGCCAGCCTTCTCGATTTACTGAGGAGGAAATTCGGGTCCTAGAAGAGAGGAGAGGTACAATGATCGAAACAGAGACTGAAGGCAAGAAACAAGAATGAAAAGTGTGTGCTTGGGGGTTTATAAGGAAGGAGAAGAAAATGCGAAAATCTTTTTTGCGAGAGCAAGGAGGAACAAAAAAAAAGAAAAAAAAATAAGTATTAAGAACCACCGGAGAGAAGAGAAGAGAGAGGCTCGAGGAATGAAGAGATGAGGAGGAGTCCTGTTCGACAGAAGCTTTAAATTTCTTTTATATAGTCTTAAGAGGAGTTGAAATGTTACAATCAGAGGAAGGCGAAATTTCGTTAAGAATTGATTTATATTTGCACAACAGAAAAATTTCTGAAGAGGAGACCGAGTCGACAATTTGTTCCAAAAGTATTCACCGATGGAGAAAATCACTGATCTCATTCACCTATCCGACGCTGATCGTCGGGTATTCATCATTTTATTCGAGATTTGATCATTCCAGAAAGTCGATTGATTCAGACGCAGGAGGGTTTTCATCACTATTAATTGAAGAGGAAGAAGTCTTTGCAGATAAAATTTTGGAACATGATCCATCGACATCAAATTTACAACCCATTTCTCAATATACTGTGATCTTTCCTTTCACCTTTCCCATATTGCCAGTCAATACCAAATCCAATCGAACGAAGCTAATCTCATTACTTTCCCATAGCTTCGATTAATTTTTTTGTTTCATTCTACGTACATCTGTATACCCATTTTACATATCCCGTCCACATCCCAATATATCATCTGTTTTCTTTTAGGGCCCTTTTCAGGGCCCGCAAATGGTTCCCAATGAAGGAAGGATTCTATTGATCAAACATGAAAAAAACTGTCCTTTTTAGGACAATATGGAATGAACATGAAAATATTTGTGTCTGATTTTTTAATTAATTATTGGATTTTCGGGATGGATTGTAAAAATTTGCTACTAAAAGTGTAAATAATTTTTTCGATTCATGGTGAAAATCCTCTGATTCATTATAGATTTCAGGAATGTCAAATCTGTCCTTTTCAGGGCATTATAACGTGGCATATATACCTGAGGTATTCAAACATTTAAACCTGTCCTTTTCAGGATGATTCTATGTATAATGTAAAATTCTTTCCACAGGTCATTTTCTCATTGAAAGGAAAGGAACTTCCTTTTTCCATATTTTCTAGTCTGTTCCTTTTGTGAAATATCTTTGTAATCTGTAACTTCCCCTTTTCTAATATTTGATTTTTTTTTGTTATTTTGTGTGTATTTGAAATTACAATTTAAAGTTTTATCCAAAAATACAATTGTAATTTTTTAAATAAATGTTTTCTATATTTTTTCTATTTATTTTGTTTCCAATTTTTAAAAATTTTAATTCAAAAAGAAGAACATTACTTTCAAGAATAAATTGGAGATTTAGTTTGCCAAGGACTTTTCTGTGAGAAGAAACATTTGGAGCAGGTCGTTTCGAGATCTCATTTTTGGGGGTCATCGACTTCAGGTCAATAACGGACACTTGGAGGACAGATGGGGAGGCCAGGATATTTTCGAGAAGCTTGATGTTGAGAAAAAGAATTCTGGAGTATTTTAAAATGTGAGTGTTCGTTTACAAAATAATATATTTATTTTAATACTGGAATTTATTGTGGTAAATTTTTGTTTTTATTCACAGATTTCCGACATTTTAGTTCTTCTAAATTCTTTATCTGTGATCAGTTATTTTTCAATATTCTAAGTAATTTAAATTTTCTTTGTTTTAGTAATTGAAATACTTTAAGATTTGATCGATTTTTTAATTTCGGTCTGTTTTTTTGAAAATATTTCAGTTTCAACTTGAAACCCCCAAAACTTCGGAAGATCTTAAAAATAAATAAAGACGATTTTATCTTAGAATTCGTTATTTTATTACACTAAGCTTTTCTGCCTGTGTAAGTTCATTTTTTGAAAACGGTTTGATTGCTTTCCAGATTTCAATTGTATTATATCTTTTTACAATTTTAAATTCCGTACTTTTTAATAGGCTGACTATTCTATGCATTAGGGCCATTATAGGGCGCCCAGTAGAAATTTGAATTTTTGAGTTTCCCAAACGCTACCATCTAAATTTCTTTCTATTGGTAAAGAAAGTAGTAATATATATTTTCTTTCATTGTTGAAAAAATGCTTAGAGGTTCCGCTAGGCCGTTTTTTAAGACCGAAAATAAGTTCTTTTAGTTTTAGATTTTTTAACAAATACAAATTTAATTTAAATATTACTAAAGTATACTTGAAGTGGATGTAGCTTTTTTCATTTTTTTAAGATAGTCACCGTAGAAATTTTTAAAATGAAAATTTCACTTAGTGACCTTTGAATTCTTTTGAATTCATACTGAATTTTTTGGAATTATCTTGAAATCAACTGAATTCAATGCATCTTTTTTGGATTAAAATTTTTTTTAATTCACCTTGAAGACTTAAGTTCATCTTTAATTCTGATGAACTTGATCAGATTTCTACTCGATCCCGATTATCTGCATTCAATGGATTTTTTGGTTAAAAAAAATGTTGCATTCACCTCAATTATTTTTAAATCACTCGGATTCTTTTCAATTCATCTTGGGTTCGTATCAATTTCATCCAGTTCTCTTGAGTTACCTTGAATTCTTCTATATTCACTCCAGTTGTACTGAAATGAATGGAATATTTTGGATTTTTGCAATTCATTTGGATTTCATCCTGAATTCTTATTAATTTATCCTGAATTCTTTGGAATTCACTTTTATTCTTATAAATTCGCTCGGTTCTACTCGATTCATTGGAGTTTTTTAGTTTCTTTTATTTCACCATGAACTTTTTACAAACTTAATGAATGCAATGACCGAATTCATTTCAAATCGGGCAGGCAGTCCATGCTCAAGTCATAGAATTATTTGAAATTTAAATACATATGTTGTTTTTCAAAGGGAATAAGGCCACACATATCTTACCGATTTGACGAAAACATTTTTTTGATAAAGTTACGAGTATTTCAATTTTGAAAATTGAAAACACGGATTATAATAAAGTGGTATAATTTTTTTTAAGTGTGATATTTTTTAATCTAATATAGGTATTTATCTTTTTTTCTTTCTGATTCTAATGGAATTTCTCGTATGCCTACGAAACCCATTGGAAAATTGAAAAAAAAGTTTGAAGTTGACGAACTGTATGAAAATATTCAAAGGCAATTTACTCCAAAACGGGTTTTTATCACGCCTTAACATTGTATTGTGAGAAAAAATAAATTTCAAAGTATATTCATCATATTTTCGCAAAAATTTCCAAAATAACCGCTAGATGTAGAAGAAAGTGTCCAATGAAATTTTTCTAGAACTTTTTTAAGAAAAAAATTATGTTCCTTTGACACCTTTCAACAAAATAGTTAAATTATCAACCAAAGGAATTAATTTTCAGCTGGAATGATAAATCTTCGATTAAAAAATTAATTTCGAATCAAATAGTTGAATTTTCGACCAAAAAGAGGAATTTTCAACCAAAAAAGACGAATTGTCAAGAAAATACATGATTTTTTAAATAAAAAAATCGATTTGCAACAAAAAAATGGAAGAAGCAGTTATATTTTAGTTTAAAAAATAAATTTCTATTACAAAAAATGAAGTTTTGACCATAAGAACGAATTTTCAACAAAATAGGCGAGTTTTCAACAAAATAAATGAATTGTCAACCTAAAAATAAATTTTTCACGAAGAAGAATAATATTCTACGACAAAAGACAAATTTTCAATCAAATACGTAGTTGAATTTTCAACTAAAGAAGATAAATTCGAAACCAAAACGGAGCAGTTACATTTGCAGTTAAAAAAATTAATTTTCAATTAAGAAAAAAATAATTTGCAACAAATTAGTTCAATTTTTAACCAAAGAAATAGCTGTAATTATCAGTCTTCAATAAAAAAATGAGTTTTGAACCTAATAGTTGAATTTTCGACCAAAAAGATTAATTGTCTACCAAAAAATGATGCATTTTGAACAAAATACATGAATTTTCAAATGAAAAATTCGATTTCTAACCAATTTTTATCCAACAAAATTAATTTTCAACCATAAAAACGAATTTTCAACCAAATAAATTAATGTTCAACCTAATAAATTGTCAACCAAAAAGATTATTTTTTTACCAGGAAGATTAATATTCTAACACAAAAGACGAATTTTCAACTAAAGACCGAATCCATTTCAAATCAGGCAGGTTCTACACTTGAAGTCGCAGAATCTCTCGGGGAAAAAATTCGTTATTTTTTAGAGGAAATTAGGCGGTTTTTCAAAAAAACAAACCCAATTTTTTCTTTAACCAATTTTTTGTTTAATTTGTACTATCATAAGGTTGTGAGTTTAATGCGGGTTAAATAACATTTGTGGGCAGGAGAATTTTTGTTCATAAAATCGAATTTTCGCATTTTTCTTGAAAACAACAACAGATACAAAAAAATGTTGAGAAAATAGTTTGCAAATTTAAAAAAGTTCTACAAAAATTTCTCTTACGCATTTATAATATCTTGTACCATTTCCGAGAAAAATGAAAAAATTTAATTTTCGTAAACCAAAAACTGTCTTCATTCCTGGCTTATAGAAATACCCACCACTTTTGTTCATTATTAAAATATATATATACGTTCATATGAGGAAAACTCCATGTTAGTCTTATGTGGGCTGAACAATTTTTATCATCTGAGATTGAGACTTTTGTAACTTGAATTGTTTCAGCAAAAAAATGTTAAAATTCGAATTTATGAAAAATAATTTTCTGATGATAAAAATTGTTCAGCCCACGTAAAACTAATATGGAGTTTTCCTCATATGAACGTATATATATTTTTTTAATAATGAACAAAAATGGTGGGTATTTCCATGAGCCAGGAACGAAGACAATTTTTTGTTTATGAAAATTGAATTTTTTCATTTTTCTCGGAAATGGTACAAGATATTATAAATTCGTAGGAGAACTTTTTGTAGAACTTTTTTAAATGTGCAAACTATTTTCTCAACATTTTTTTGTATCTGTTGTTGTTTTCAAGAAAAATGCGAAAATTCGATTTTATGAAAAAAAATTCTCCTGCCCACAAATGTTATTTAGCCCGCATTAAACTCACAAGGTATTTTCCTTATGATAGTACAAATTAAAAAAAAAAAAAATTGGTTAAAGAAAAAAATTGTTTTTTTTTTTTTGAAAAACCGCCTAATTCTGCGACTTCAAGTGTAGAACCACCTGCCTGATTTGAAATGGATTCGGTCTTTAGTTGAAAATTCGTCTTTTGTGTTAGAATATTAATCTTCCAGGTAAAAAAATCATCTTTTTGGTTGACAATTTATTTGGTTGAAAATTCGTTTTTATGGTTGAAAATTATTTTTTTTTGATAAAAATTGGTTAGAAATCGAATTTTTCATTTGAAAATTCACGTATTTTGTTCAAAATGCATCGTTTTTTTGTAGACAATTAATCTTTTTGGTCGAAAATTCAACTATTAGGTTCAAAACTCATTTTTTTATTGAAGACTGATAATTATAGCTATTTCTTTGGTTAAAAATTTTACTGATTTGGTGAAAATTATTTTTTAAAATTGAAAATTAATTTTTTCAACTAAATTTAACTGTTCCGTGTTTGGTTTCAAATTTATCGTCTTTAGTTGAAAGCCAAACAATGTAAGTGTATAATCGTAAATATCTCAATTGGGTCAAAAGTTATACGAGTTTAAAGAAAAAATTGGGGTTTTTTTTTTGAAAGACGAAGCCAAAAATTCAAATACGCATAACTCTGTAAAAAAAATTGTTTTCACAAATCGCAAAAATGCGTATCGCCTAATTTCCTCTAAAAAACAACATATTTTCTCCCCGAGAGATTCTGCGACTTCTAGTGTAGAAGCTGCCTGATTTGAAATGGATTCGGTCTAAAGAAGATCAATTTTCCACCAAACACGGATTATAGTTCAATTTTGAGTTGAAAAAGTTAATTTTCAATCATAATATAATAATTTCCAACAAAATAGTTAAATTTTTAACCAAAGAAATTAATGTTTAACTATAATGATTAATCTTCATTAAAAAATTAGTTTTCAACCAAATAGTTGAATGTTACGACCAACAAGAGGAAGTTTCAACAATAAATGTATTCCTTAATATTTTAAACAAAAAAGATTTTAATTTAAAACAAAAAACAGTTATTCAACCAAGCAGTTGGTATTTTTAGCTAGAAAAGATTGACTTTTTTTTAAACAAAATGTTAAAATTGTATGTTCATTCCATGAGTTTATAAATTATACAAGTAACTTTCTCGAGGTCAACATTTTTTATTTAAATAATTGAGTACAATCTGTACATCTGAAACTGCGAACAAAAAAAGTCTAAGCATCCTGTAAATTAGAAATGTGAAAGCTTTTGAAAATTAGTTCCTTCCTGCTTAGATATTATTGCTTTCTAAATTGAAACTTCGATTTTAGCCCAATTAAATTTATTACATTGATTATTATTTTATTTCGCTTGGAGACTAAGTCAAGAACAATATTCAGCTTCTTATTATCTGCATACTCCACTGCATTCGTCATTGTATTTACGCTGAATTTTAATTCTTTTGAATTGATTAGATAGATTCAAGTTGATAAAGCAGGAATTGTGTGCACATTTCTAGAAGTTTCTTTCAAAGAGATGGATTGCCTTTTCAAATCTTTCAAAAATAGAATGATATTATCTGTATGACTATGAATTTCTGATTAGCAACAAAATTACGCCACTGAATACTTTTTACCTACGTCATTTAGGAAAGAACCAGGTTCTCGAACGTAAATTCAAATCCGTATTTTCAAGTTTCACAATGAAGGTGACTCATCGATGCTCATTTCGACTTTTTATTTATGTAAATTACATACCAATTTTTGGCCCTTGTACTAGTTTTAAGTAGCTTTATTAAAAAAATGGTTCGAAATTTTATTTTCCATTGAAGATTCTATCTTGCTAAAGGTAACGAGTAAAGACTAAAAGGACCTTTTAGACTTCTCGTCTGACTACTTTCACTTTCCAGTTCTCAGTTGTGCTCATACACTCTTTCAGGCGAATTTTTTTTCCCTACAGGCCATTGTACGATACAAAACTTGACTCTGTAATTTTATATCTGTAGTACTCATTATCTGCATAAACACAGATTGTACGATGAAAACATCCGCTGATTCTACGCCGTAGAATTTCAAGGACTCTTAAAATTAAAAATAACTTGAGTTTTCTCGAGCTTTTCGTTTCTTTTTCTCACTCGTGAACGTAAACAGACCCTGAATCTTATATTTATCAGTATAATGCTTTTCTGAATTCTTACGTGAGTTGTGGTCGCGAAAATGAATGATATCATAAATATGCGATACAAAAATTCCAAGAGATGAAATGTATGGAAATTTGAAAAACTCTAACAAATCAAGACAAAAAAATGCCGGGACGTGGGGGGGGGGGGGCGTAGGTCAGGGATTTTGAAAAAAATCTTGATCAAGTCAAAGAATTTCTCTTATAGTCACTTTAATTAACTGTCAACATTTGAAATATTTTCGCATCTTTTTGGTTAGAGAAAATGAAAAATTTGTAGGGAAAAATTGGGTGATTTTTTAAATGTAGTTTTGCGGCCACCCTGGTGATATTTCTGTCAATAAGTTATTTTTTTTGGCCTGAAGAGTCAAGTATTTTTGTCAGAAAATTAAGTTTTTGTTGAAAATTTATATTTTGGTGCTGGAAGATTCAACTGAAATATTTCTTGGTTGAAAATTCAACAATTTTTTCGATCTTCAATCTTCTTTGATTCAGGATTCGACAATTTTTTGAAAATTCATGTCTATTGTTGAAAATTCGTATCTTTTGTTAGAAAATTAATCTTCTTGGTTGAAAATTCGTCTCTCTCGTTCTCTCATATTTTTTTGGCTAAAAATGCAACTGTTTGATTGAAGATTAATCTTTCGTTAAGCGTTAAGGATTCAATATTTTTTTTTGAAAATTCGTCTTTTGTTAAAAATTTGTCTTTTGGTAGAAAATTAATCTTCTTGGTTGAAAATTCATCTCTCTCGTTCTATCATTTTTTTGGCTAAAAAAACTGTTTGGTTGAATTTTTCGTTAAGCATTAAGAATTCAATAATTTTTTTGAAAATTCGTCTTTTGTCAAAAATGTGTCTTTTGGTAGAAAATTAATCTTTTGTTGGCTGAAAATGGAACTGCATTTTATTAAAAATAAAATTCTTTTTTTGTTGAAATATCTACTATCACATTATACGTTCCAACTTCATTTTTTTGTTGTTGAAAATTGAACTACTTAGTTGAAGGTTGAACCACTCTGTTGAAAAAGCTTTTGTTTGTTGTTGAAGATTCATCAGCTTAGTTGAAAATTTGTCATTTTGTTGTTGAAAATTTAGCTATTCCAGTTGAAAACTCATCATTTGGTGTTAATTGAAAATTCAACTACTCGTGTAAATGTAAATTATTCATTTTTGATTGAAATTTTTCTTTCTTTTTTAAATTTCAAATTAATCTTTTTGGGGTCGGAAAAATAATGTTATTGGTTTGAAGTTTCCTCTTCATGAAAAATTGTCTCAAGTTCAACAATTTTGATGAACTTTGTTTTTCTTGATTGAAAAGTCTTCAATTGATGAAAATTTGTCTGTTTCATTGAAAAATAAATATTTTAGTTCAAAATTCGTATGTGGCAAAAACATTTGATTATTTTGTTGAAATCTCATTCTTTGTTGAAAATTAAGCTTTTCACTGAAAATGTATCTTTTTTGGTAAAAATTTAATTCTTTGTTAAAAATGCAACTGTCTCATTTTTTGTTGAAAATTCATCTTTGTTGATTGAAAATTCAACTATTTGGTTAAAAGTTCAACTATTTTGTTGAAAACTCGTGTCTTTTGCCAACAGTTTTCTAAAACTTTTGACTTTTTAGCTTCAAAATTCAACTATTTAGTTGAAAATGAAACTGTTTTTGGTTTGGTAATCTTTTTTGGTCAAATATTCTACTTCTTGGATGAAAATTCATTGACATAAGTAAATTAAAATTGTTTTAAATGTTATAGGATTAAAGCACTGGACTTTAAATATTTATGATCAGGGAAAATGAAAAATCAGGGAATTTTGAAAATGAAGTTTTTCGACCACCCTGAAATAGAATTTTGTAAGCGTTCTTTAAAAACTTGGAAGACTACATTTAAAAAAATGTCTTTCGTTGAAATAATAGACTTCAGCGTTCCAAATTCGAGGCCTACAAATTTAAATAATTTTTTAATTCCATCGCTAGCAGCGGATATTTTATCTAGATTATTTTATTTTTAATATCATCAAGTTAAAAACAACCGGTTTGCAGACTAGAAACAAATAGACTGAAGGACTTCCTCAGAATATTCATTATGGAAAATTTTCCTAATGTGTTTATCAGATATTCGTGTTCATAAGTTGTAACCTTCTTGGCATGCTTGTAGTAGAAAAGATGAGCCAACTCTATCTAGCATTCTCAGAAGAGACGAGACCTTATCTCATTCCTTTTTCATCTCAAACGTCTATTTCGAGTCATGCCACAGCATCGCTTTTCCGGCAGTGAGGGTCGAATAATATGCCTACACATTCTAAAACTGCTCCCACGCCCCAAGTAAAATACGGAGGTCACTGGCTTTTGAATCATTCACAAGTGCACGCATATTAGAAATATCCATTTTATTGATCATGGAACGTACTGCACAAAATAAATACTGTTTTTTAAAACCTAGGAATAGTATCGAGGAATTTTCCAAATTTCGAGTAGTGCTCGAGTGTCTCCCACGGCGACCAGATCCCTGAAAAAATATTTTTGCTTATTAATTTACTTTGTCTTTCTATGATTAACCAATTTTGTAGGTTTGCGAATTTGTGATTAATACCTCTTGGAATTAAAGCTTAAGCTGCTAGTATTTTCTCTAGTTTCGGATTTTAGTATTACATTTGGTAGGGCACTGCCAGTAGTAACATTATAAAATCCTACAATAGAAGTCGCACCATAAGCTGCAAAAATATCCTTATTTCCAACACACCACGAAAGACCAATCACTGTATTTTCTAGGCTTATAATTTTCTGACTAGCAGCCTGTAATCGAATAAAAATCATTGAGAATTTTAAGGATATAAATTAGTTTATAGTTAGCTAGGATGCCCACAAAATGTGTGGTTTTGAATCGCGTAAACGCTAACCCCCTAAATTTTTTCTTTTTGGTTTTTATTTTTTAATACAAATTTAAGACTAATTTTTTCATCCCTAAAAAGTATTTGTTATTAAGTGGCCGCTAAACCTTTTTTTCCTGAAATAATATGCATAGGATTTCTTCTACAATATAAAGAGAAGATTCTCCATAAGGAATAAATTTGAAATATTTATGTCGGGTGAGAGAGAAAAAATCTTGAATTTCAAAGTACAAAAAAACACGTTATTCAGTATTCACAGTTTAGAGATTCCTATAGTACTTTTAAATGCATTTTCACCGATCTTTTTATATAAAGACTTATTTTCAACTATTACAAATTAAGTGAAATCGAGAAGCAAAACTGGTAAAAACATAGAATTGCACCAAAATCGACAAAAATTAACTAGCTATTCATTTGGAATTCACCCTGAATTCTTATTAATTTATCCTGAATTCTTTCAAATTCTTTTGAATTCTTTGAAATTCACTGAATGTTATGGATTTTTACAATATTTTACAATTGTTTTCAATTCACTTGCATTTTTTTTATTCGCCTCGAATTTTTATGAATTCCATCGAATTCTTCTCATTTCTCTTATATTCCTCTAAATTCACTCGAAATTTATTGAATTCATGGATTTTTTTATTTTTGCTATTTTTTTCACTTAAATTCTGTTGAATTCGAATTCTGTTCACTTCCTTTTTATTTAATTCAATGGAATTGTTTTGATTTTTTAAATTTCGTTCAATTCACTCAAATTCTTATGAATTTCATCAAACGCTTCTGAAACCAATAAATTTTATCTCAATTCACTCGCAATTTACTAAAAGCAATGGATTTTTTTCAATTCGTTTGCACTCTTGAATTCTATTTGTATTGTTCTTAATTCACTCTATATTCTTATGAATTTATCCTGAATTTGTTTAAATTCACCTGGTACTCGTATGAATTTGATCGAATTCTTTTGAATTCTGTTGAATTTGAAAGAGCATTAATAACATTATCAACACATATTAGTCACAAAATACATTTAAAAGTACTATAGGAACCTTTGGACTATATATAAAAATGTGTATTTTTCGTGTATTTTGAAATTTAAGATTTTTTTTCATTCACTCGGTCGAAATATTTTTTATTTATTTCTAAGGGATAATATTCTTCTTATATTATAGAACAATTCCTGTGCATATTATTCACGTAAAAAATGTTTAGGGGCATTACATCATTAATTGTGATGAAATTACAAATTTTTGTATTCTAGACCGGATATCTCCAACTTTTTTTATTTTTTTTTTATTTAAAATTTAGGTCTTATTTCTCAATAAATATCTAATACTTTCTAGGAGTGAAAGAATTTTTTAGCCTGAAAGTTATACCTAAAAAAATTGAAAACTAATAAAATCCGCTTTGAAAACTAAAACAGCCTAAACCTCTAAACAATTTTTTTTACATAAGAGAAAATGTATGCTCGCAATTTTTTCCAAAAAGAAGAAATTTAGGCGGTAGCGTTTGTAAAATTAAAAAAAAAAAAAACATTTTTGGGCACCCTATTCAGGGTTGCTACTAGATCTAGAAGACATCGAAAATAAAGCATGTTTTGCCAATTTTCGAATTTTTTTAAATGTGCAAAAAACATGATTTCTTATTCAGTTAAAGACACACTGTTTAGAAAAATTTGAATACGTCGGAATTTCTTCAGATTAAACCAAAGTAACTGATAATTCTTTTGCTTACAAAGAAATTAAATTTGTGGTGTATCAAAATTTCTGACCCACGAAATTTTTTTTTTCCTGAAAAAAGAGTTCAAGTCAGAGAAATTTTAGTTCCGACATATTAACCTTCTTCCAAAATATGTGCACATGACTCAATCTAAAGAAACATGTTTTTTGCATGTTACCCAAAAATTCTAAATTTAACAAAACAATTTTTTATTTATAATTTTTTTATTATTGTTCACTAACAAAAACTGTACATATAAAAAACTCGCCATAATTTTTGAACCAATGGGAACATTTTTTTAATTTTCAAAAATTTCAATTTTTAAGTCGAAAAAGAGAACAGAAGATATTAACCGATTTCAATTTTTTTTTTTTTGAATGCCAAGTCTCACACTTTTTTCCTTTGTCTTAAACGATTCGATAAATTTTAGAATTTTCACTCCACCCTACTGAAAAAGTCATAGAATTTTTTAATCGCAATTATATCAAAAGTCTTTACAATTATGTTAGTACTTAACGATGAATTTTTAATTTTCGAATTTATACGAATCGACTGTTTTACTAGTATAAATAATATTATCATAACAGTTCCCGACTTTTTAGAAATTTTACAATATGTAATATCAATTAGAATTACTGTTTAGAATTAAATAATTGTTAGTAAATTAGTTTGCAATCAGTAGAATGTTTTGAAATTGAATTGACTTCTGTATCTACCCTGTAGTTATTATTCATTTTTTTCAACTTACTTGATCAAAATCGTAGATTCTGATTTCTTTGTCTGTGCCACTAGTTACAAAAAGATTCCTAGTTGGCGAGCATTTAATACTTGTGACACTGCCTTCGTATCTATTATATTCACTAATGACTGGATCTAAAATGGATTCATCACCTGAAAATTATTTTTTTCTTATTAATTATGTTATTTTACTTCTTGGTTTAGCCCTGTTAATAATAAAAATAATTGAAATTTTTTATACCTTCTACTGAGACTGCTTGTTCAATACTACATTTGTAAATTCCCCCACAGAGAGTCCCCACAATGAAAAGAGAAGGATCCTTTGAAGAAAAATCAAAACTGGTGATGGATAGTCCAGCTTCAACCGCACGTTCTCGATTGCCTCCTGCACTTCGTGGTCTTGCATTTTCGGACGGATTGTGTTCCTTAGCCACTTTGAATCTGAAACCAATAGAGGAATATTCAATTATTAAGGTATAAATAATAAATTAGTTCAATTTTCGAACGTTTTAGCTGTACTATGTACTTTTTGTGTAAATTAACTGTTGTGAAATTCGCCAGGAGTTTGTGGATTAAAATGTAGCCGTCCGCACTTGCAGAAACCAAAACGGATGCATCAGCGACAATCTTTGTTTGCCATTGCAACTGGGATACATAATCACCATGGGAGAAAACTTGGACTGGTGTCACTGACATGTCATCCCGAAGATTCCACACCAAAACGTCACCTGGATATAAAAATGTGACTTAATTTTGAGACTGATAGAATTAGGAATTGAATTTTTTATTTTAAAAGTATAAGCTCTTCTTTTTGACAACTGTAAATAATCCAACAATGAAATTGAACAGAAATATATATTTTTGTAAATAATATTGAAATTCCTTTAGTTGTACCATTGAATAAGCCAGCTGCGAGTATTGAAGGTTCGTTTGGGTGATACAAAAGAGACGTAACGCAAGAATTGACTTCCAAAACTTTGTTGGGTGCAGAGGGAAATTTGTTGTCTCTAGTAAAATAGTAAAGTTTTATTTTTGAGAGGTGATCACACCAATTCTCGTGAAACGTAACGCTGTACGACAAGGCGAGTGATCCACCACCAGTACTCCATGTTAGGCCGCTTATTTTTGTCTAACAAAAAATTGTAATTTTATTAAAAGTCCGTTTTTGAATAAAACATTAATTGGTTTGGAGGGGCAATACTTGCCTTGAAGTCTGGGTTTTCCCAAGTGTTGAGTTTTGCGAGGCAATGAACTGCAGAGAAGGATTCACTGGTAGTTGCTGGATTGTAGTCTTCGAAGGCATTGGTGCCATATGTTTCGTCCAGTGCTTCCAAAATTCCTGGAGTAACACGTTTCAAGAATGCTGCCAATCTTGCATAGTCGAATTCAGGAGTTTTCTTAGGATCTGTCAGTGTTTGCGTCTGCATTAAATAATTTAATCTTATTATTTGTTACATTACTTTAAGAATCGTATTTCACGTTTTAATTGCTTACAATTTAACAATTGATAATTGAGGTTTATTCAAAAACTAATGCTACATTTCATATTTCATTAAACCCCTTGACTACTGAGATTTTTAAACAATTTTTTAACGATACATCTATTCTGCTACTATTTTGAAAAAAATTAAACTAATGCTACTATTTTCTCAAATTGCTAGCTAATGCAACTTTTTTCACTTTGCCTTTAAATATATTTTCAAACTTCTTAGCTGGATTGGCTAAAATAACATATCCACCATCTCAAAAATTGAAATTACGAAAGATTTCAAAATATTTAAAAACATTTTCAAACATTTCAATGGATTCTAAAGAATTTTATTTAGAGGATTTTAGTTTTCACAAATTTTCAAGAAATTTAAAAGTTTGAAAATTCAAAGATATAAAAAACTTAAATGGACTTCAAAGGATTTCAAGGGATTTTAGGAACTTTTAAAGAATTTCTAAAGAACTTTAGGAAGTAAATGAACTGGAATAAAATTTTAAGGGAGTTTTAGAGATTTTTATGGGGTCTCAGAGGATTTTAAAGATTTAAACGTTATAAAAGTTTTTTAACAGATATTGAAGATTTAAAAATGCTCTATGGGACTTCAAAAGCTTCCTAGGGATTTCACAAGATTTAAGAGATTTTAAAAATATCCAAGGATTTTAAAGAATATAGAGTATTTAAAAATATTCCTAGGAATTTCATGAGATTTCAAAGATTTCATTATATTTGAAGAAATTGTGAGAGATGTTTCAAGGGATTTTTACTCGCACTTTTGGGATGCCTAGTGATTTTATTAATTTTAAGGGATTCCAAAAGACTTTTAAAGAGTTTAGTATATTTTTAATTGTTACAAGAAATTTAACGAGATTTTAACACTGCTAGGAGTTTTCAAAGAAGAAAATTCTAATAGATTTCTAGGGAACTTTAGAGAATACAATAAATTAAATGTAATTTCAAGGACTACTAGGTATTTCGAAAGCTATTTAAATATTTTAAAAAAATCGAAGTGTCTCGTCTCGAAATACGGGATGACTAGTCCATCCCATTTTCCAACTTCGTTAATTTTTCGGGACAACTTGACAAAGCCTTAAAAAACTGGATGACACTATTTTGCTACTATTGACACTATTGTGAACCAGTGTTGGGTAAGTTACTTTATTATGAGTAACTAGCTACAGTTACTAGATAAAGATACTTTCTTCACTTCCTTAATGTTATCATTTAAAAATCAAAATTACTAAGATGACAATTCATAAAAACCTAATATAAAAAGTAATATAATTGTTTCGTTGACTTTATTTTTATCAGACATGAAAAATGATTTTTCATATTGAATTTCAAATTAAAATCACGACTCACATATTTAGTTTGAGTACATAATTCTATTCCCTCGTTTCACGGTACCACGCACGGTACTGTGCAAATGATAACTTTCGACTGTTATAACAGTTGAAAAATACTAAAATGTTTCAAATTTGAGACAAAACAGCTTTTGTATGATTCATTTAGAAACGCTTTAAAGTCCTAACATTTCAAGTAAAATATTTAATTTCCAACAAAATAGATGACTTTTTAACTAACAATTTGAATTTTCAACCAAAAAGATTAATTTTCTACAGAAGAGTCGTATTTCCAAAGAAGAAAGATTTCTCGGGCCAAAAATGGTATATTTATCAAAACAATATGAAAATTTTTTACTGGAAGAGATTAATTTTCAATCCAAAACTCTTGAACCAAAGAATAGAATTTTTAAGCCACATTTTTTTGGTAATATTTAGCCAATTTATAACAAAAAAGTTACTTTTCAACCAAATAGTTTGACTTTCTACGAAAATAGTTCAATTTTTAATCAAATATATGAATTTTCAACCAACTGGTTGATTTTTTGTCATTTTTTAACCGAAAAGACGAATTTTCAACAAAAGAGTTAATTTTCCAACAAAAAAGTTCATTTTCAACCAATTATTTAAATTTTCTATAAAAATATTTGAATTTTATTCTCCCCCCCCCCCTAAATTAACGAAATTTAAATAAAATAATTAAATTTTCTACTAAAATTATGAATCTTCAACCAAATAACTGAATTTTTAATAAAGTAGTTCAAGTTTCAATCAAGCAGTTACATTTTTATCCAGAAAAGAAAAGTTTTGAACAAAATTGCTGAACCCTCTACAAAATCTTTTAACCAAAAAAGATGAACTTTCAAACCAAAAACAACACTTTTTAACAGAAGAGTTGAATTTTTAACAAAATACATGTATTTTTAACAAAATAGACGAATTCTCATCCAAATCAGATTTATTTTCTACAAAAAGTGTACAATATTCAATAAAGGAGTTGCATTTTCAAACGAAAGGGACGAATTCTCAACGAAAAATATAATAGTTGAATCACAGTTGAATTCAACCAACAAAGAAGCTGAATCCTCCACCCAAAGAAGATTAATTTTCTTTTTTTGGAAGTAAATTTTCAACTCTAAATAATTAATTTTCTAACCATAACCTCTCATAATAGGAAATTTTCAAAAACCTCAAAGTAAATAAAATTACAGTTCCAAGTTACTGCAAAAATCATAACTAAGTTACAAGTTACTTTTTAAGATAGTAAGGAAGTTACCCTAAAAGTTACAAAAAACGTGAACTTTCAGTAACTTTGTTAATTGTAACAAGTTACTACCCAACACTGCTTTAAACTTCTCAAATGAGCCCGAGAGCTGAAATTATATAAATAAAATGAGATCAAAATCTGTAATAATTAAAATTACTTATTTCCTTTTCAGATGCATGTCTACTACTTCTGAAAAAATTAAAAACACAACAAAGGATTTCCTTTTACATATAATGACAATTTGCTATTCAATTGCACAATTGCAAATTTCAAGGGATCAAAATGTAATAATTTTAATTTGAAACGTTTGATGGTGAACGATTAAAAATTTTAAGCGCTCAAAATTAGAAAATTTTACATTGCAGAAACTTATATTGTCAACTGAGAATATACGATTTCTTTCTTTGAATTGTAAGTAAAATTATAACAAAAGATTGTCTTACAATCCTTTTCTAAAAAATAGGTGTATCACAAAAATATCGAAAGCCTTGTTGTCGGTTTTCCTCAACGCCAATTGGGTAATTTGAAAAATTAGGAGGAAAAAATGTTGCCAAATTCACATACATAATTGAGAATTCAGTTTCAGTTGAAGGTCAGTGACAAAAAATCTCACATTTGTGTGCATAACGAAACTGATAAAAATTTAAGATTTATTAACGTAAAATTTTATTATTTAACCAAAGCCAGACATTCAGCAGAATTAAAATTTTTATTTGACATAAGCAAAAGTAACTTTATTGTTAAATATCAGGCAAACGTTGTATTTTTACAACTGGTGAAAAATTGCTATTTTTCAATCTTTTCAATGCATTATTTAAATTGAAATAATAAATTTTAAAAACAAAAAACTTACACCGTAAGGTTAAGTTTTGCTTTTTCAATCCAAAATTGGATCTACTTTTTCATTTGTTGATCCTATGATATGGCAAATTTCACTACAAAGCCGAAATTTTATATGTTTTCCATATTTTTGGAGATGAATATCTCTTAATCAGATAAAAATTGCTCAAAAAACGCTGTTTTTAGGTTTGGCATTAATTTCAAACCAAAAATATTTTAATTTTCAATCAAAAACGGTTCAATTGAACCAAAAAATTACAAATTTTTAACAAATTATTTCAAACCTTAACCAAACCAGATTAATTTTCAAACCAGAAAGAGGAATTTTTAACAAGACATTTACAACCTAAAAAAGACAAGTTTTCAAGCAAATATGTGAATTTTCAATTAAAGAAGACCAATATTCTAGCAAAAATGGAATAACTACACTTTTAGTAAAAAAAAATCCATTATAAAAAAAATGAATTTTCAATAAAATAGTTATATTTACAACCATAGAAATGAATTTTTAACTAAAATTATGAATCTTTAACTAAAAAAATGAATCTTTAACCAAATAGTTAAATTTTCAACCCAAAAGATGAATTAAAAAAAAAGACAAAGTTTTAACAAAATGGATGAATATTCAACGAAAAAGATAAATTTTTAACCAAGAAGAAAAAGATAATCTTTCGACACAAAATGGAATGATTAAATTTGCAGGTAAATGTTTATCATAAAAGACTGAAATGATTAAGCATCAACCAAATCATGAATTTTAAACAATGTAGTTCCACTTTTCATTAAGTAGTTGAATTTTAAACCGAAAAAGGGTTTTCAGGCACTATTCGCCAACAGCGAAAATCTTAAAAACTTAATCAAATTGTTCTACATATTGTCAGAAAATCCTGGGACCAACGTAAAATTTTTAGGGTGATTCGAGTAAGAACTTATTTAAATACCCTGTAAATTCCAGATATTCCGTTTTTCTTTCTAAGAGGGATTAATCTTGAAAACATTTTTTTAAAAATAGAACTAGCAAAAATTAACCGTTGGTGCTAAGTTTTAGAAAATAAGGAAAAATTGTTATATCTTATTTATTGTGAAAATGCCATTTTGACTGTCATTTAACAATAAAGTTAATTATACATATGTCAAATATAAATTGCAATACTTCTGTATGCGTCTGCCTTGATTAAATAAAATTTTACATTATAAATGTTGAATTTTTCTCAGTTTCATCATGCACATGAATGTTACATTTTTCTTACTCTTGGGCGTTAAAAATGAAAATTTCATACAAAAATCAAATAATTTAATACATTTATATGACAAATATATCCCAAAAGCGAGGTAAATGGAATGTTATAGAAAATTCGAGTCAAAATTTCCATGTTTTTGAAATGTTAAAAAAATATAAGTAGGATTATTACACACGCGACGAATCATATTCTGGTAATGAGAAAATTAATCTGCTAATTTTAAAGAATCGTAAGTAAATGAAAAAATTGTGTTATTCATATTGAATTTCCTGGAATTTTCTCGCTATAATATTGAAACTTCTTTAAATCAACTACAACGTTCTCAAATTATATGAGATTTTTTATCAGATGTATAGCAAAATGTTGGAAAATGAACAGATTTTTTTTTAAAGAAAGGATCATTTGTTCGCGCTAGAGCCCACAATGTTTTAGTACTTAAAAATAAGGTTTATATTGTGAAACTGATGCTATAAATGTTCCGATAAATCACTATTATTTTTTCCATTTGTTATGATTAAAACCTAAATCAATTCAGAGATTCTAATATAAGAAATATCAGAAAAGAGACTTTTTAATCTTACCTCAACACTCTTTTTTTCTGTACTTTGAGAAGAACCGTCGTCGTAAACTACAATATCCGTTTGTACATTAGTCGACTTTTCTGATCTAAAATAAAATTTCATCAGTTTTGTAAAGATACTTAAATTATTTAAACCAAAAACACATGACACCGATGAAGTGACATATAACCTCTTTTGCACACTTACTTCTCGGAAGAAGTTTGTGAACTAAAGCCAACTGGGTCGAAGGACTCATCCGTAAACATTTTAATAATAATTAGACCAAAGCCTGATACTTATATTTTTTATCAGATCTATTGAAGTGAAGAACCGGGAATCAACTTGTTAACTGTCACCCGCGCTTAGAGTCCACGACGCGACGTGACTATTGACGTTTTTTATAACCTTTATGACTCGTGTTTACGGGGTTTACACTTTCATAAATATTTGACAGAAGTTTCAACTCGTTCTTTTTTTGATGTTGTAAACCCAGATATTTCTACATAAGAACAGAAATAATAATATAAACATATATTAATGAAAAATGTCATTATTTAAAATTTAAAGGAATTCAATAACATAACCTAAAATTCTCAATTCAAGATATTTCCGGTGATTCATGTATTTCAGGTTGGGTGGGGGAAGTCCAAGATGGTAGCATCAGCATGCAGATGGCCAAAAAATAATACCAATAGTAGAAAACGAAACTTTATTTCTTTAAATAACTTAAAAAAAATAATTGTTTACGATAAGTGCATTTGTATGCTTAATTGAACAATAAAATCGCTACATATAAAAATGATCGATTTAATTAATTAACTGAATACCCTTTAAATAATAATAAATAATATCAAATTATACACTTAGGGAACGGAACGCCCATTAATTACGTAAGATTGAATTTTAAAATTTTATAGACACCCCTTATTGCAAGGATTCATAACATTCCTGTGATCCCCGCTTTTTACGTAATATTTTATATTTTTCAATCAATATATTATCAGCAAAATATAAATTATTTTTACTGTAAACGAGATTTCAAAAGATTTCAAAGGATTTCAAAAAGTTTGAAAGATTTCCAGTCACTTGGAAAGATTTCAAGGAATTTTTGAGGTATTTTAGATTTAGAGGATGACAAAGTATGTAAATGAATTACAAAATTTTTACAGAATTCAACGAGCTTTTCAAAGTTTTTTAGGAATTACATGAGATTTCAAAGGATTTGAAAAGATTTCAGGGTATTACAAAAGTTTTAGGGTATTTCAAACGACATTCCAAAGAATTATGAGAGGTTTCACACATTTCAAATGATATAAAAAGATTTCAAGAGTTTGAAGAAATTAACTATAGTAAAATTTTAAAGGAAACGTCGATTTTTCAAGGGACTTTAGAAGATTGTAAGCGACCTCAATGAGTTGAATTAGATTTCAAGAGATTTCACAATGTTGCATGAGATACCAAAGGTTTTCGACAGCATTTTAGAGATTTTGAGGGGGTTTAAGGAGTGAAGAACGATTTACGCGGATTAAAAAAGATTTTGAGAGGGACTTCGAGGTATTTTAAGAGATTTGAAAGAATTTTGGGAGATTTCCAGACATTTCAAAAGAAGTTACTGACTTTTGGGGGATTTTAAAGAGATTTCAAGATTTTTAAGAAATGAAAGAGTATAATTTCAGAGAAGATCTCAATTTTTTCCGGGGATTTTAATAGAGTTTAAGGGAGTTTGAGGAGTTTAATCAGATTTTAAGAGATTTATTTACGATATTTCCAGAGATAGTGAAGAATTGTGACAGCATCTGGAGGGATTTTTAGGGTTTTTAAGGAATTAAGAACAATTAACTCGGATTACAAACGATATTAAGGCATTCCGAGGGATTTTAGGAGATTTCAAGATATTTTAAAAGAAGTCAAGGGATTTTAAAGGATCTTAAAAAGATTTACCGAGTTTGAAGAAATTAACTATTTTTCAGAGAGGAGTTCAATCTTGCAAGGGCTTTTATAATATTTTAAAGGACTTCAAGGAATTTAATCAGATTTCAAGAGATTTTACGATCTTTCAACAGATGCCGAAGGATTTCGACAGTATTTTACAGATTTCGAAGGTTTTTAAGGAATTAAGAACAATTTATGCGAACCAAAAAAAGATTTTTAGGGATTTCGAGAGATTTTGAGAGATTTCAAAAGAAGTCGCGGGATTTTAAAGGATTTTACAAATATTTCAAGAGTTTGAAAAAATTAGCTATTTTTCAGAGAGGTCTTCAATTTTGCAAGGGATTTTACAAGATTTTAAAGTACTCAAGGAGTTCAATCAGATTGCTAGAGATTTTACGATGTTTCAAGAGATACCGAATGATTTTGATAGCATTTTAGGGATAAAGGAATTAAGAGCTATTGACGCAGATTACGAAAGATTTTAGTTCCACGAGATTTCATGAAAGACTTAAATAATGGTTTTTCGACTATTATAAAAAGTAATTTCAAACAGCCAAAATAGATTTCAATTAGCTTCTTAAAAAAATATATATAGAAAGAGGAAACTTACGTGGTAAATGCATTTTGACCGCCCTCAACCCAGTGTAAACTCGCAAGACCTTCCGGATTCCCACCCCCTCCCCAAAAAAGCTTTACGTAATTAATGGAAGCTCTCTTATCGTGAAAAATCAGTTTTTTACAAGTTATTAAAAAAATAAATTTTTGTTCCATGGGAAAAATTGCATGAATACAATTAATTAGTGATATTGCATTTTTTTATCAATCTGGCTCTAATCGAATTAATTTTTGGTGCATGTTATTACTATTTAAAGATGTTAACGTCCGAGATTTTATGTTGTTTATTAATACAAATCTCGATTTTACAAGATTACTTCGGACAAATAATTGTTGTAGGACAAGAAAAAATCTGCCTCAGACCAGATTTGAGCCAGGAACGACATTATCCATGAGTGGAGCGTCAACCAATTACACCTCAGCAGATATTTCTTTGGCCTTCATAGCTACCTATTTACTCTCCACTGCGACAAAATGTACAATTTTTTATAAACGTGGATAGTGGCATTCTTGGTTCAAATCCGGGCTGAGGCAGATTTTTTCTTGTTCTTCAATAATAATTTGTCCGAAGTAATAGTTTCAACATCGAAATTTGTATTGATTAAAATTTTAAAAACTCGGGCGTTAACATCTTTAAATGGTAATAACATCTACCAAAAATTAATTATAGATTGAAATACCTCAAAGATTCGATCAGATTCGATACTTACAACCTATTTCAATTCAAATTCAACATTATTCCATTTATTTTTTTTTTGGTTTTGAGTAATTAAAAAAATCTGCTATTTATTTTTCAGTATTCTTAAAAATTTTAGGAAATAGCATGTTTTATACTATTTCGCTAATAATAAAAAATATATACAATTCCTCGCCAAAAACATTAATACATAAAAACTCAGATTTTTGGGTTTATGTATTTCAGAAATGATATAAGTTATTATAGCTAACAAAAATGACAGCGTCATTATATGACTGGTAGTTCGAAGAATGAATTTCTATTCTCGCATATGATTAAACTAATGCTATGCATACACTTTACATTTTCTTTTATTGTTGCTTTTCTAAAAATAGAATCAGGAGAGCATATGATCAAGAAGGTGGTACGCGCGCAAAACCACCTTTCATTTCCATGTTCTCCTGATGAAATTTTTGTTATTGTAATTCAATGATATTTCCAGAAGAGAAAAAAAACATAAATGCGTGAAATATTTTCAATATTTTGAACTATTTTAATCAATTTTTACATTCTCATTGGAATTTCGTCGATGTGTATAATAGATTGCGGCTACAAAAATGTACATGATCTTGTCTGATTTTTGCACCACATAAGCCTATTAGTGTATAATAATTTTACACTTTCGAAAATGATTTTTGGAAAAACTTATTCATTTGTTTCATAGTAATAATAATAATAGAAGAGAATAGAAAAAGTAACGTGCGTCTGACTTGCGGGAACTGGTTACATTGTCGTCCAACCAGGGCCGCATTTACCACGGGACCAGATGGGGCCATAGCCCCAGCGTAGAGGGATCCCTCTACGTCAGGGCTCACCACTTTCAGCAGGTGCAGACTGACACGACAAGTGCGAGACTGACAGAAAGTTTTTCTGTAATTTTTTTCTCCGGTTTCCAGGAGTCCTGGAAAGGGTTACGGTCTTTACGGTCACGGTTCGTTGCGGCTCATTGTTCACACCGAGGGGTCTGATTTTTTTCTACTTGAGTCCGCAATACATTTTTTCAAACTATAATTTACCGTGAAGGATTAGGGACCAGTCGAAGGACAAGTTCGACGAAAATTTATTGGGGTCTATTTGACCTAGTCTTCGTTACTGACACTGTCAGTCTTGTCAGTCAAAGACTGCATTCTGGCGAGCCCTGCTCTACGTCTACGGCCCCAGGGCCCTGCGCCTGACAAGAGCACATAAATTTATCTTCGTTATTATTGAGAAACAAATGAAAATTGTTCCACATTGATATATTCAACTTTGGATGTTCATATGAACATAAACAATTTTTGAACCTACTTTACTGTTTTTTTAGTGGTCAAAAGATCTTAAAATTAAAATTGTTCTACTAGTTGGTTTGAATGTTTCCGCCGTCACATTGGAGGTTGGCGCATGCGTACTCAAGGTTAAACGGTTTGCTCCATTGTAAAATTAATTTATTCTATTTCCTTGCGAGTTAATAAAGTATGCAGTCGGCCTTTTTGCAAATTCGAGATATTTTAACAAATTTTGATCAAAACGAGCATAGAAATTGAAATAACCGCAAATAGAAATTCGCGTTCGAATTTCAAATGAGCGGTTGGTCACCCTGCCACGACTAGTTAAGACTGGCCGGTTCCCGGAATCGAAACCGTCGTGTTGTCGAAGCTCCTGAAGTTCAAGTCGATAAAACACTAATTTCGTTGGTTTTCATTGCAATTTGAGTGGATTCGAGATTTGAGTATCGGAACTGCTGTCGGAAACGGTTATTATTTTTCGGCTGATTATGGGATTCTGGCATTTCAGAATTGACCATTTTCTTGGATTGGTATTTTTTGACAGTAATTCGCAAGTACAAATTTTTATACTGGGATCGTAATCAATTTTGTTTCACATTTTTCCACTTTGAAAAACAGGTTAGATTGTTTGTTATTCCTGTCAAACTAATGGGAACGATTGTTGCATATTCTTTTATATAAGATTTTTTTTCTCAATTTAATTTAAATATGCTTTACATAATTATGTATTTTTTTAGTTTTCGATTATCTGGTATTATTCTTTTTATTTTTTCAAATCTAAGATTTTTGTGTTCATGCTTAAAATTAAAAAGGCACCAATTTCGACTACAATAAAATTTTATTATGAGTTTTGCTATAAATAAAGTTTAAATGCGATTTGAAAATTATTTAAATTATTATTTTTTAACATCAAAAATATATTTTTTTAACGTTTCATGAATTTCATTAAACTTTTTTTTGTGTTCAATTTGAAAAATAATATTCCAACAAATTTTTTATTATTCAGGATGGCCGGATAATGCCCGAGAATTTTTTGAGATCGGGAAATGGCATTTAATTTTTTACCATGTTTTTTACACAAGAAGTCCAATATAAGGCCGACTGATTTAGTTCTTCCTAGAACTGCTGGCCCACGTAGTTTCTCCTTGCGCAGGCAATCTCAGCAATGTGTCGCTATCAGTTAACGAGCGATAAAAGCGGGCAGTATGGGGGAGCAATAAGCGGGAGAAAAATCCAACAGAAATGGTTCACACGGCCCTGACTGTTTACGTTTCCAACGACTAATTCAGTGCCACGGCCATTGCGAGGTAACCCTCGAAACTGGCCTTATATTGAACTTCTTGTGTAATTCTTACTGTAAAACTGACACAATTGGTATCAAACCGATTTTGTTTGCAGTTCAATTTTGAATACTTCAAAATTAAAGATTTTAATCAACACTAGATTTTAAGTTCACCCTGTTACAGTCTTCACACTTTTTGCCCTGGACCCTCTTTACCCCTTTTAATGAATTTCTCTTTTTCCTCCTACTTTAAAAAATGCCTCTTGTCCCCCCTATTTTCAAGAAACTTTTTTTTTCTTTTCTAATTTTTTTCTAATTTTCTTTTCTTTTCTAATTTTTTTCTTTTCTAATCTCTCTTGTTTTTTCTCTTAAATACGAACTGAATAAAATAATAAAAGTTACTTTCAACCAAAAGTAGTTTGATTTTTTCATTGAATTTTATTAATTATTAATAAAATGCAATGAAAAAATCAAAATATTTATGATTGAAAGTAAATTCTTTCATTCTTTTCGGTTAAAAAGTCTACCATTATATTTGTGGTCCAAAATTCATCTCTTTTGGTGCAAAATATCATATATTTTGTTTGAAAATTCGACCATTTCATTAAAAATTTATCTTTGTAGGTTAAATGTTCTACTGAGACGACTACAAAGTAACGAAAAATAAAATTTCCAGCACTGTAAAATTCCCGGATAATAAAATTTCCGAATTATAAAATTCCCGAATGATAAAATTCCTGACAGTTTATAACATTACCGAATTTGGAAATTCCCGACAGAAAATTGGCAAATTATAAAATATCCGAACTAGAAAATTTTGAATTTAAACGATTAAACATTTGTTTATAAATATTATGTTCTTATTAAAAATACATGAATCAAATTACAAGTTGATTGCAAATTATAAATAAATTTTCAATTTACAACAATCAAATATTTTTGTGAACAAAAAATTATTTTTTAAATAAAAATATTTAATTATTGTATTTTTATTAAATAGTATTTATGAGAAAATGTTTAATTATCTAAATTCGGGAATTTTCTAGTTCGGATATTCTATAATTCGACAATTTTCTGTCGGGAATTTTTTATTCGGGAATTTGAAATTCGTTAATATTATAAACTATCGGGAATTTGATTATTCGGGAATTTTTCAGTGTCAGGAATTTCATTTTTCGGAATTTTTCAGTTGTCCCGTTCTACTACTTGGTTAAAAATTCAACTATTGCGTTTAAAATCTAATTATTTTGTTGAAAAGTCAACTATTTTGTTGAAAAGTCATCTTATTTGGTCGATAATTCAACTGTTTTGAAGAGAAAATTCATCGTTTTGGATAGAAAATTCATCTTGCTTGGTAGAGCAGTAATATTTCTTGGTTGAAAATTTATCTTCCTTCGTTGTAAATTAACTTTTTGTTGAAAATTCAAGTGTCATCTGTAAAATTCATCTTTTCGGCTTGAAAATTCAAACATTTCGTTCAAAATTCATCTGTTTTGTTGAAAATTCGTATCTTTTGATTAAAAGTCCAACTGTTTGGTTTTCAACGCAACTGTTTAGTTGTAAATTAACTTTTTTGTTGAAAATTCATCTTCTTGCGTTTCAGGCAACTGATCTTCAAAACATTTGACTTTTTATAGCTTAAAAACTCAACTCTTTTGTTTAAAATTCCTCTATTTTGTTTGAAAATTCAACTATTTTGTTTGAAGCTCGTCGTTTTTTGTTGATAAACTGTTTTGTATATAAAATTAAAATCTTTTTTGGTTGAAATATCAACCGTTCAAATTTTGGCTGAGAATTCATCTTTTTTGGTTGAAAATTCAACTATTATGTTTTTTGTTGGGAATTCATTCTTTTTAAATTGAAAATTCATAATTTTTCTGAAAAGTCATCTTTCTTGGTTGAGAATTAACTTTATTGTTAGAAATTCAACTTTTCTGTTTGAAAATTCAACTATTTGGTTGAAAATGGAATTTTGTTGTTGAAAATTCGTCTCTTTTGCTTAAAAGTTCAACTATTTGGTTGAAAATTAATTTTTATTTGTTTACAAATTTTATCGTGGTTGAAAAATCACATTGAATTCAATATGGTTCTTACAGTAATTTTATTTAAAAGAATTCATTCCCCTATTATTCTCCGATTCGCTTAAAAAATAAGCCGTTTTCCTCTGGTTTGAGATCATTTTGGACTGTGATGTCTGCTGTTATTTTCAAGTTTTTCTTCATAAATCAAGAATGTTTTTGGCTCTTAAATATTCGCTGGGTATTTATTTTCAAATTATAATCACTCATCTAAAAAAATAATTTTGAATATCGATTCAAATCTTTCTCAAAATGTAAGCCTTTTTACGCGTGCCTTTTTGGATTATCAAGGGATTTTGATTCAATGTGGGAGCAGACAACAGGTGAACTATTGTTTTATTCAACTAATTTCCAAGTTCTTTGGGAGCATAATTTTATTTCTTAATTATTAAAATTTTTTTCAAAGTCTGAAGGACAGGAAGCTGGACGAAGCTACTATCGCATCGACGAGGGATACCGTGAAGTAGTAAGTTGCTTTTCAAATTCCTCTTGCTTCTTTCATTATCATTAGGGTCGTAAAGTTGAAACTTTGGAAACTTTTGAGAGCTTTAAAAGTTTAAAATATTAGGGCGGGAAATTTTTAAATATTTAAGAAATTCCATGCTTCAGTCTTTTCCCTTTTTTTCTCGATTTACACTTAAATTCAAACTAAATTAATAGAACTGAATAAGAAAATCCAACTATTTTTTTGGTTGAAAGATAATTTTGTTGTTGAAAAGTTTATTTTTATATTTTTGGTTGGAAAGTTAATTATTTTGTTAATAACTCGACAATTGTGTTAAAAAACCATTTTTTGTTATTGAAAACACAACTGCTTCGAAGAAAATTGGTCTTTTAGGCTGAAAAATTCCAAACTTTGGTAGTATTTTTTTAAATGTATTGACTAAAGATTCTATTTTGGTTAATTTGTCTTTTGTTTAGAAAATTCATCTCTTTTGGTCGAAACTTTATATTTTTGGTTGAAAATGCAACTGTTTGGTAAAAAGCTTATTTTTTTTGGTTGCTAGTTCAACCATTTGGTTTAAAATTCGTCTTTTTTGATGAATTAAACTCTTATTGATTAAAAATACAAATATTTTTTGGTTGAAATATTAAATATTTAATTTTTTGTTGAGCATTCATCTTTTTGATAGAAAATTAATCCTCAAGGCAGAAAACTTAAATATGTGATTAGTATTAATGTTTTTGTTGAAAATTCATATTTATAGGTTTAAAATTTTACTTTTGTATAAAATTTGTCTTTTTGGCTTGACAATTAAAAAATATGGTTAAAATTTTTGTTCTTTCATTCTCTTGGCGTGAAAACTCACATCTTTTACGATGAATTTAATCTTTTTGTTTAAAAATGCAACTGTTCAGTTCTCCCTAAATTTGAATCAGTTAAATTTTCTATTAATATCAATTGTGACTGCATTCTAGTTACGAATAAACTTTTTTATTGATCAATCTTTTTGGTAGAAAATTCAACTCTTTTGTGGAAAATTTATCTTTTAGGTTTAAAAATTCATCTCTTTTGATAGAAATTTAATATTTTTTAGTTGAAAATGCAACTGTTATGTTCTCTACAAATTTGAACCAGTACATTTTTACTAATGTCAGTTATTGACTAGATTCTAGCTATGAATCAGCTCCTTTTCACTGATCAATCAGTAAAACTTACTAGTTCGTCGGTGAAAATAAATAAATAGCAAGAATTAAGTCACTGATTGTAAATGATAAAATTGTAACCCTTTCAGATCTACAGGCTTTAAAGTTAATCTGTGTTGTTTGTTGATTTATCTTTTTTTTTAAGTTCGGCTTTTTTTGTTAAATACAACTGTTTTTTATTTAAAATTAAGATCCTTTTTGGTTCGAATATCAACTATTACATTTTTCAAATTATTTAATAAAACAAATTTTATAATTATTAAAAAAATATATTATTATTTAGTACAATTTACCTGGCCGCAAACCATAACATCAAAAATATATTACGTTTTTTGTTTAGCATTCATCTTTTTTGGTTAAAAATTCAACTACTTATAACTACTTTGGTAAAAATGCATTTTGTTGTTCTTTAAGATTAATTATTTTAGTTGAAAATTCATGTCTTCGTTTTAGAATTCATGTATTTTGTTGAAAGTTCGTATTTTTTGGTATAAACTTAATCTTCTTAGTCAAAAACTCATCTTTTTAGTTGAAAATGCGATTGTTTGGTTGAAAATTAATCTGTTATGTTTGGTATTTAACTATTCTGTTGAAGATTCATCCTTTTGGATAACTGAACTGTTTCTGATTTAAAATAAAAATTTGTTTTGGTTTAATTTTAAATATTATATTTTTCGTTGAGAATTCATCTTATTTGGTTGGAAGTTAAACTATAGGTACTTGCCTAAATGTTGAATTACTTTATAAAAATTCATCTCTTCAGTTGAAAATTGATCTTCTTTAATTGAAAATTCGTCTTTTTTGGTAGAAAGTTTATCTTCTTGGTCAAAAATTCATCTTTTTTGTTGAGAATTCATCTATTTTAGTTTAAGATTAATTTGTTTTGGTTGACAATTCAACTATTTTGTTGAAAATTCATCTTTTTTATGAATTAAACTGTTTCTGATTTAAAATAAAATAATGTTCTTATTTAAAAATCAACTATTATATTTTCCGTTGGGTATTTATCTTTTTTGGTTGAAATGTTAACTAGGTACTTATGTACAAGTTGAATTATTTTATTAACATTTAATCTCTTAGAGTTAAAAATTGATCTTTTTTTGTTGGAAATTCAACTATTTGGTTAAAAATTATTCATGTATTCTGTTGAAAATTTGTCTTTTTTGGTAGAAGCTTAATTTTCTCGGTCAAAAATTAATTTTGTTGTTGTTGAAAATATAATATTTTTACTTTAGATGTTAGGAATCTAAAGCATATATTCTAATTTGAATTAATCATTTGTACGTACATTCATTTTTTTTCTAAAGAATGTATTCACCTATTTTTGTGAAAAATCTCCTTATTTTTTCTGTTTTAAAGTATTTTGGCCTATGAAGCTTATCGATAAAGTTGAATTTATAATTTATAAATATAATTAATAAACAGATACTACATATTCAAATTTTAGATACGGTATATTCAGAATTATCATTTTACTATATACATACATACAGATAAAATTTTAAGGGATCTTAAGTGATTTTAACGGATTCCAAAAAGTTTACGAAGTAACAAAGAAACTTTTAATGGAACGCTTAATAATTTATACATATCAAATGAAAGAACAATTTTAAGATTTTTTGTTAAAAAGTGTGAATCCACGCTATCATTTTCAATGCTCACATTTTAAGAATGAATCAATAAATTTAAAGTATTCAAAATTATATTATTCAAACCAATTTTTAATTAGAAACATTAAAAATTGAACAATTAAAAGTTTTTACTGAACACTTTTCAAATTAAAAGTTAAACTCTGGGATTTTAACGATTCAAGGCTATTTCAAATAATTCAGATTCAAATTGTACAGTTTTTAATATTCGATTTATAGCGACAATAATATGGACATTGCATGAATAAGTGGCTGATAGGGTCGCCACTTTATTACCAGCTGACATTTCTAAAGGGTTGTTGCTCTCTATATAATAATGAACAATCAAACAAACAAACGATAATCCTAAATCTCTTATACAATTAAAAATACTCTAATAATTTAACGTTAATTATGACGTTTATATAAATTAAAAACTGTCCCTAATTTGTACAAATATACATTTAGAGGATGCCCAACTTTTTATTAAATTATGTAAATTTCAGGACACCCATAATAATATTAGAATAATCCCATGAACGTCATTGAAGGGAATTTCATCTGCGTCTTCTGCACAAGATATTAAATTTAATTATTTCGTAAATACTTATTAAATCTATTCATCTTGTGTATTGGACTCTCCCAGAATTTCGTTTTTTGGATTTTTGTCTCTGCAAATTCCATCTGAAGTGTCACAGGTCAAGTCATCTGCGCAAGGGCATATAATATAGTAGACATTTGTTAATTCCACACTGGCACCATCCGGGTAGTGTAGGGTTGTATTGAATGTTGAAGCTTTTGGTCTGCAAATATCTCCGTCTTCTCTCAGAGGATTACATCTTGGTGCGCTATATTTGTCTGGCACTGAAAGATATATGAAAAACTATAATAATGTAATTGATTGTTAAATTTAAATTTAATTTTACTTTTAAAAATTCTGATACTTTATCCTAAACGAAAAGCAAATTTCGAATTTGTAGGCAAATTGAAATCGGTGATAATTAAAACTTTCATTTGTTTCATTTCACTTTATTAAAAGTAGCAGAGTTGAGATTTCCATTGACTATCAAACAAACAAAACAAAAATATATACTTTGAAAACCTTCAAATTTTTTAAAATCATTCCTAGTCACTTGATAATTTTTGAAAGCCCGTAAATTCGCATAAATTTGGTTGAACTTATTTGAAATGCATCATACTTTTTTTAAACCTGTTGAAATTACTTGAAATCCAGAGTCCCATTGAAATCTTTTTAAATAGTTTGCAATTCTCTAGAAATATGAAATTTCTTATAATGTTTAGAAATCGTTTGAAATCCTATACCCCCCCCCCCCCGAAATCTTTCAAAATAGCTTAAATCTTGTAAAATGTCTCGTGATATTTTCAAATACTTCAACAATCCTAAAAATCTTTCAAAATAATTTGGTGTCTAGTAATTTCTTGAAATCCTTGTATTTGTCGTTTTTATTTCTGGTTCTGATGGAATTTCTTGTCCTCTCTCGAAATCCGTTAGAAAAATTAAAAAAGTTATGAATTGACAAAATGACGGCGCTTTTCCTTAATATTCAGAGTCAATTTACTCAAAACCCCCACTGTTTTTTTTCTCTTGATTTTTTTCTGAATTCGTTCATATGCAAATATATATTTCATGATAGTCTAGCCTGTGCCCGAGCGTTGGAGAGAATTTTCGGTTGTTTGAAAAACGATAATTCACGTTTTTGTCAAAATCACACAGGATATGAAAAAACGCAAAAGAATAAAATTGTTTCTTTGTGATATTTTTACGAAAATATGTATCAAATCCTTAAAGATTTATTTTTTCTCAACAATACCATTTTCTGTTGTGATAAAAAACCAAAAAGGACCCAATTTAACAGTTTTAACGATGTTTTAGTGAAAAAATAATGAAGTAAGATTAAAAAAACGGAGAGTATCGATTATTTCAAACATGCCGACTTCAAAGGAAAAAGATGCCTATAAAAGCTGTTGAAACAATTAATTCATGTTCTTCTTTGTTTTTCATGACACCAACAATTTTTATTATTGACAAAAATATATCTTAAAGAATTTTATAAGTTTTTCTATAACTTTTTTTATAGAGAAAATTGTATTCCTTTAAATTTTTTCGTTTGTGAAGTTTTCACAAAAAACGTGAATTTTCGTTTTTCAGAAGAAAAAATTCTCTCTTCCTACCGAGGCGCGGGCACTTGGCAGAATACCATGACTCTTCTCATTAGGACGACTGCAGAAAAAAATCAAGAGAAAAAAAGGCGGAATAATTTTGAATAAATTGACTTTGGATATTTTCAGAAATACCGCCGCCACCTTGCGACTTAAGAACTTTTTTAAATTTTTCAACTGATTTTCAAAGCGAATGAAAAATTATATTAGAATCCGAGAGAAAAAGATAAATATTGGTTTATATTTATGAATATTGCACTTTTATTAAAAATTTGGATCACTTTTAACTTTATGAACAAAATTTGTTTCCTTTGCAAAAAAAAACATATTCGAGTGGAAAATAATACGGTGACTTGAGCATGGATTGCCTGTGCGACTTGAAATGAACTTGATCAATTTAATCAATTTATTACTTGGGAAAACCCTGCATGATTCACTGTAGTCAGGAAATTCCGAATCATAACGTAATTCATGAAATATTTTGAAACCCATTGAAAGAAAACTTTTTAAAAATTGTTGAAATCCCTTTATATCGCTTGAAGTCTTCTGAAATTAGTTAAAATCTATTAAAATCCAGTGAAATCCCATAAAACCCTTTCATAGGCCATGCAATTTCAAAAGATTTTTGGAAATTCCTTGAAATATTCTTGGATCTCTTCAAACCCTACAAAAATCTGTGGAATCTCTTCAAATATTTTGAAATACTCTAAATCTGTTTGAATCTGTTTAAATCTATTTGAATCTCACAAAATCCCTTGAAATCTTTTTAAATCCTGTGAAATCCCATAACATTCCTTGTAATTCAAAATCTGTATTTGCAAGAATAAGGAAATATTTCGCCACCATAATGACCACAAATTAAATTAGCAGTAACTATAAACAAATTTAAAGTTAACGTTTGGTAAAATCACTTTTTTTACATTAATCTTAAAATGTAAAGAAACTTTACAAAATAAAACTGGCTTTGGTACATTCAAAATCTCTTGAAATTTGGACTTTTTTTTTTAAATCAAACAAAGAATTCAGGTAAATTTTCATTTTGAAAAATGAGTATCGTCCCTAGGAAAAAACAGCGTTTGACTTAAAAAGAAAAACTTGTCACCAAATTTATGTCAATTTTTTTGGAGATGAATTGAAATCAGTTGAATAACTTACATATTGAACAACAAAATCCTGGTGCGCATTCATCATTATTCTGACACCCAATATATTCAGGCCTAGTGTTTGTGGCAGCTGAGGAAACCAAATCAAGCATTGCTGTAATCGTGATGACAAGTGTGAAGATCATTTTGCTCGTCATGATTTTGCCTCTCCCAGATTCTGTAACAAGAAAAAAATAAATAAAAGAATAGTCATTGAAACACCCATCTTCGATCGACAGATTTAAAATTGTAATTACTACTTCTAAAACGTAGATACTTTTCAAATCTTCATTTATGTTTTTCAAAATTCAATAGCTTCCAAAAGTTAGTGGATTTTCATATTTGCCAAAAATAGGTTTAAAATTTTCAAATAATTTCGTTCAAAAACATTAACATCTGTTATTTTTATTTTCTGTATTTAGAACAGTTTTCATTTATTTTGTAATGTTCTGAATAGCCTTACGCCCTCACGACAAATGAAAATTAAGAGCTGACGTTTTACATTCGCGACATTTATGGAGAACAATGTATTGTGATCCACAAATACTGAATTCGTCATTGATGAGAGTATATGTGGCATGTACCAAAATGGAAATCTCACATGACCTCATATGAGTAGAACTTTTGTTTTGTACATTTTTGTTCTAGTTTTTTTTTAACTTGATTCCAATAATTTTTTTTACATTTGTAATAAAATAAGTCCTGCATATCTATATTAAATACTGGAAAAATAAAGAAGATGGGCTAGATCCAAGGCTAGATCCAAAACAAATTACGAAATGATATCATAGACACAAAAAACTTGACCTTAACTTATCGCTAGGAATTATGTGCCATCATCAATAAAATTATGATTTAAATGTCACTTAGGCAAAACAAAATCCAATAGTTACGGAGATTATCATACTGATGTGATGTTTTTATTATAATTATAGAATTATTACCAAAGTGCTTTTTCCAAATTGAAACCTCCAAACTAATAGTTTCCACTTCCCGTATTCATTATTAATAAAAAATATGAAAAAATTACCTAATTTAAATATTGAATCAAAGCGATATTTTGTGTTAATTAAATTCTTCGATTATGATATTAGTGATTGAGATCAAATCAGAACATATAGGGCATAAATATAAAAAATTTATTTTCAATAATTATTTCCACCTTGATAATAGTTGGGTTTTTGATCGGAATTTATCGGTCAAAAGTTTATATCAAAAGAAAGAACTATATTCTTATTTATAAAATGTTTTATTTAATTGAATCCTTTTATGTTTTAAACACTTTTATATCTGGCGATTTTTTATTTGCCCGGCAATGGCCATAATTATCGTAAGCTCGATTTGTAATATCTGGCCTTCGCCTTGTCTGAGCAATGTTAATGACGAGGATGATGATTATAGTGTTTGAGTCGATTTGTAGAGAATAATATGAGTCGTTACGAAATTTTTTTTCATATTCCGCACAAGTTTTTTTTTATTTCTAATATAATAAATAGCATCCTTAGAGCCTTTTATAATTCAGAATCGAATCTTGAAGTTATTATTCATTCTCGAAGGAATTAAAAATTTGACCTATAAAGTTTCTTAAGCATTATTAATTTCGCAGATCCTTGTTGAGAAAATCAATACAATAAACTTTATTCAATCATTTATTCCATATCAAAATTGAGATCTTTTATCTTATTAGATGTTTATTACAAAAAATTAGATTTCATTTCTATGTTTGTTAAATTAAAAAATTATTCTTATTATTAATAATTAATGTAACTGCTACATAATTTCTGTTTTTTAATCATCTTTATACATAGCAATTTAATTTTATCTTATTGGTTCCAAAACTTTGAAATCGATAAAAGATTTTCTTAAGAAAGGAATGATTTTAATTTTATAAATAAGATACTATAAAAACTAAGCGGAATTTGTAAAAAACAAAAAGTCCATTTAAGTTATTTTCACCAAGTTTGCACGATGACTAGAAACATCACACTGAAAAAACACTTTTTGTCACACATATCCAGTATCACCTGATATTTTTCCCTTATATTTTGTTGTCACGAGTATAAAATGAAAAAAATGATAAAAAGTACAGAAAATTTTGAAATAAAATTAAGAATTACGAACCTGTATGCTACGAGGTTTACTTAACAAATACTCAGAAGTATGTGATTGTCTGATCTTGCAGACTTCTTGTTTTATAGCACTTCGTGTATACAGATAGTTGACTATAGTGTTTCACTATCGCAAGTAATACTCCTTCCACAGTGGGCCGATTTAAATCATTTAAAATCGGACCTTGGGGATGAGAACGAGATCATCCCGCATCCTGCGGGTCTTCTTTTATATAAAAAAAATATATATTGCTCTCACACTTTTCCTGAAATCATACAAATTTTTTATTTTTATTAGCGGAAAAGCCTTCATCTATTTTTTTCATATCATAATGACCACGAATGATAAAATTATATCGGATGTCTTCCGTAACTTTAATTTTGATCTTGTCCTACTTCTTCAGGCTGTGCTTCATTATTAAAAAAAAAATTGAATCATATGAAAAAACATAATTTTGACAGTTCAAAAATTTCAAGTTCAATTTGAAAAAATTTAGAAAATGTTCCGAATACAATTTATAAATAATTTTGAAATATCATCATAAGTTGGTACACTATTGAAGAATAAATTTTCTGTTATAACAAGGCTTTAATTTATAGTGAGATGTTTTTCATTCTTTAGCTTCGAGGAATACGAAATTGAAAAATTCCCCGGTCAAACGTATAAAAAAGCTATTAGCTTTTTCATCACATCAATCTTAATTTTATAGGTACACCTATATTCTTTTAAAGTATGCAAATTTAAAATTCAAGTTCAAATATGGGTATCGCTCGATGTATGGCTAGTTATTTTCCGTTTGAGTAATTCTTTTTGTATATACATAAAAAAAAACAAGAATTGAAGACGCAAATTTCTTCGTAATCGCAATAAGAATCGAGATTTTTATGATAAACATAATTTAAATTATTAGAGACAATAAAAAAACTTACGTGTTGTTTATTTTTTTATCCAAGATACATTATTTATACCCCTGGATTTTCCATATTTTTTTTGCAGTATAGAACTATGGAAAATTTTACAAATATTTTCCTTCCAAGGATTTTCTGCACTAATTTATTTTATAGGGATTTAAAAATAATTAGCGATAAAGGAATGGTATTTTTCAAATTATGAACTTTATTATTATTAATTAATTCTTATACGTAAGGTCAGTAACGAATGTGTAAGTATAGTTTCTTTTAGTTTTCCGAAAGAAGGTTATTATTGTTATTAATAAATCACATGAGCATTCACTTCGAAATGATATGAAATAATATAAAAATTATTTCACGGGCTAAAAATTTATTTAATTATGTCACACTTTTTTCTTTTTGAACTGTATTCGTGGGCAAATCCCAAGCTGCTATTGCAAGTGATTATAGAAAACCATATATTTTCTGAGTGAGATATATTTTCTTGAGTTTAAAAGATCAAGAAAATTAGAATTTCTATAAGAAAAAATTCCCGTACTTTCTTTAGCTAATTCTAATAATTATTTGATTAATTTTTAGTTTACATAAATCATATTTCTTATAAAAATTGCTTCTAAGTTTAATTGTATTTTAACCAAATTATTTCAACAAAAATTTTAGAATTTGTTGTATTTTTTATTATTCTTATAATTGTTTGAAAAAATATAGACTATTTTTCGCCAGTTATAGAGCAATGACATTTGTTTTCGATCGTGAACACATTGATCAAAAGGTTGGGTATGAATTGAATTGTATCAAAGGGCAAGCTAAGGCGAACATTCAATTGGAATGCCTCGATAAGTAAATTGATACATTCGCATGGTTCAACCACAAAATATCTCAAAATCAATTTACAGATTAAAAAAAAAGTGAAATATATTAGATTTTCAGAAAATATCATGGAAAATTAATGTCTGAAATTTGAAGATATATCAAGAATATAATCCTTTACATTATTAATAAATAAATAAAAACTTTCGATTATATATTAGGGTGGTCCAAATTTTTTTTTCTCGAATTTCCATGCATATCTCCCGGAAATTTGTTCGAATCCACACAAGAATAAATCCATTTTTTTTTGTTTTGGAAAAAAATGATATTTAGAGGTGGCGCAAGCCCCACGAAGTTTAAAAAGCATTTCTCATAAGAAAAAAAAGACGTTTTTGTAAATTTGATTCAGAATCATCAATATTATCTGAATCGAGTTGAAACTCAACATTTCTTGTTACAATATTAGCCGCAGAATACGAATAAAATATTAGTTTTTGAATATCACTTCCATATGTCTGTTTTATAGGGTCCCATAAAACCCCATAAGTGAAAAACTAGGTTTTGCGAATTTATGGCGGTAATTATGATTTTTTTTGCGTTTTTTGAAATGCAAATTCTTTCTAATACGTAAAATTCTGCTTCATGTTGATAATTAGATGCTTACATACGTTTTTAAAATAATTTATGGTTGTTTTTAGCAATTTTCTCTTAGAATAGAGATAGAAAGTCGCGGTTTTTTCGAAAATGTTCCCCTTTTTGTCCAATTTTCAATTAGAGTAAGGTAATACTTATTTAATGTTAACAAACATAATCGTTTCATTAATTTATTATCATTGTTAATAAAATTCTTGTAGAATATTCCTAGAAAATTGCAGTTTTTTCAACAATTTTCCACTTTTGTCCAATTTTCAATTAGAGTGAGGTAAATAATTGATTAGAGTTAATCAAATGAATTGTTTAAACAATTTATTATTATTGTTAATAATATTCCATTCAGCAAAACTAATTATCTAAACAAATTATTATTGTTTATAACTATCTTTTTCTTTATTAATGCTAGATTGTGCGGTTTCTTCTGAAATTTTCAACTTTTTACCCACTTTTTACTTACTTTTTTCACATTTTCAAAATGTCTAAAATGTAAGTTAACAAACTTAGTTGTTTGAATAATCTATTATTGTTTATAAATATTTTCTCTTAGATAAGTGCTAGAAAGTTGCATTTTTTTTGTGGCACACTTTTTTTAGTCCTTAAAAGAATTTTTATGTGTGGTTATTCGTAGTACCCATGGGTACTACGAATAAAAAATTGAGCCCATTCGTTAAAATGGCCAAACTCTTAATTTTTTAATTGAAATTGTTTAAATAATTAATAATTCTTGGGAATTTACCAAGCATCATAGAAAAAGTCATCGGATGAACACGATGTTTAACTTTTCTAAACTTCTTTAAATTCCAAAAATAATTCTAATTTGAATGTTTTCTGAGAAAATAGTACAGGATAAATTCACATTTTCAATTGTTTACTCTCTAAATCTCAATTAGTGAAATTTCACTGATTGATAGTTAAATTCCACTAATTCAATTAGAGAGAAGTTGGTCATTAACGATTAGTAGAAGACTACTAATTTGATTAGTGGAAATTGTCCACTAATAAAATTAGTAAAATTCTACTAAGCAATTAGTAGTCCGTGCCGTTGCAGTCTTTACTAATTAAATAGGTGGATAGTCACTAATTGAATAGCTAAAATGCACTAATTTTTAGTGACAAAATTAATATTTTCAAAATAAATATAAATTGACAGAAGATTCTTAAAAATGAGGAAATACAAAAAATATGCACTTTAATAAATCTATGTAAGTTTATTCACAGTAACACATTGAAATTAAATTTCATTATCAGATTCGGGGTCATCAACAACATTAGTTTCTGGAATAATGGTTTGTTCTAAATGATTAATCATCAAAAATAACATCATTTCTCAACGAAGAGTATACATTTTAAATTAAAAACAGTAATATTCAACAGAAAATACGAATTTTCAAGAAACTAGTTGAATTCTCAAACAAAACAGACTAATTTTCAAACCAAAAAGAGGACTTTTCAATGAAAAATGGAATAGTTACATTTTCAGTTCAAATAATAATTTCTTAACTAAATTAATGAATCTTCGACTAAGAAAAATTGATTTCTCACCGAATAGTGAGATATTAAATCAAAGGATGGATTTTCTACCAAAAACACATGAGTTTTTAACAAAAAATGATCAATTTTTAACAAAAACGAACATAAATTGAAAAAAAGTTCAATTGTTAACCAAAAATATAATACTTAAATTTTCAATATAGAAGTAATTTTTCAACCAAGCAGATAAATTTTTGACCAGGAATTTTGAATTTTGATCAAAAAAGATAAATTTTCGATAGAAAATGGAATAGTTCCATTTTTAGTTAAGACAATAGATTTTCTTAATTTAAAAATCTCATTTTTAACAAAATAGTTTAATTTCTGACTAAAATGATGAATCTTCAACCAAAAAATCAATTTTCGACCAAATGATGAAATTTTCAATCAAAAAGGTGAATTTTCTAATAAAAAAGACAATTTTTCAATAAAATACATGAATTTTTAACTAAGAAAAAGAAAATTCAAATAAAAATAGAATATTGAAATTTTCTACCAAAACAAAAACAAATTTCAACAAAATTATTCTGTTTTCAGCCAAAGAAATGAATTTTTAACTAAAAATAGATTACTTAAATTTTTAGTGGAAAAATACATTTTCATCGAAATAGAATACATTTTTAACAAAATTTTCAAATTTTTAACCACACAGATGAATTTTCAATCTAGTTAAAACCAAAGTTTCAACCAAATAATTTAATTCTAATCACTCTTAGACAAGAAGATGAATTTTTATCCAAGAAGATTAATTATCTACTACTTGATGAATTAGTCACCAAGAAGGATAAGGGTTTTCCACGGAAAAAGATTTTTCAACCAGAAAGTTGAATGTTCAACTAAGGAAGAATCGTTTTCAAGCAAACAAGGAATAGTTAAATTTACAGATAAAAAATAGATTTATTAGCAAAAAAATGTTTAAATGAATAGTTAAATTTTGATCAAAACAAACAGATTTTTCAACCAAAATGACGAATCATGAACAACAAAATTTTAATAAAGTAGTTCCATTTCCAATTAGGTAGTTTAATAATAAGAAGGAAAAACAATAGCGTATACTATGAGATGTCACACTTACTGTGAAATAATTAATTAATCTTTTTGAATATTCTCCTAAATTAATTTTTTAAATAAAAAATCATTTTGAATTTTGCTAGGAATCTTAAGAAAAAGTTGATATTCTTATGAAAGCTTTCACAATTTTCGGAATAATTTTAAGTACCTCTTAAAATTTTTTAAATTTTTTCTAAACCAATAAGTGTTCAATTTTGAGTTATACATCAAAATTAAAAAATGTCACTTTCAAATAATTTTTTTTTGAATAATACAATCAAAATTGTAATTGTCAAACTTTGAATTTAGCTCTCTCAAATATAATTTAAAAAGTTAATAACTGAACTTAACATTAAAATAACAAGTTGGAATCCAACTTATTTTGAATTCTTGAATAATTTTTCAAAAAGAGAAAAAATAGAAAGATTATTTTAAATTGCATTATATCATCAAACGATATAAAATTTGATATATTTCAAGTGATTAGATAGATTTTTCTTCTAAAAATTGTTTAAATTCCTGGTTAAAAAACAAACCACCCTGCAAATGGCCGTGCGAATGTTAAAATCGACATTCAATGTCGAAACCCTGATAAGAGCGTTCTATACTCTGTTAATAATAATGTTTTCATACCTATGAAAATTTTTGCAGAATCTTCATCTAGTAAGACATCTCTGTCCTCGTACAACTCCTTTGCCAACTCTTTCAGGGTGAGCTTTACAGGCTCGTCAAACAATTTTTACATTTTCGTTGGAAAACTATACAATGATCTACCTAATAACTGAAAAAATACATTATATACATATACATCTATTTATTTATTTCTAATGCATCCTGTATATCCCAATTGTTTTTTTGCATTATTTGAAATAAAAATTTCGTTTTGATTAATCTAGCCTCAAAATTAAGTTATATATTAGAATAGTTATAATATTACAATTTAATGATAATATTAATATATAATATAGTTGATCATTATGTACTTACTCAATAACACCAGTATAAATCCTTTGATTCATAAATTTATTCACCACAATTCAACAATTCGAGACCGCTTCCCTTCGCTTCTGACACTTCTGACACAATTGATCGGAATCATTACAGTTCACTAATTCGTTAGTGATCGCGCTAGGTTACTATTGAATTAGTAAAGCGAAGTTACTAAATGATAGTAAATAATAGTAAAATAAATTCCCAAGTGTTCATAATTTGTATTGTTTGTTATTCTAATAAAAAAATGGTTTTCGAAAATAAACTGAGGCTATATAATTTTCAAAAGAAACATTAGGAAATGAGTCAAAATATTAATTAAAATTGTAATTTTCTCTTTAAAAATAATAAGCCCATGATGAAATCATATTTTCAATTGCTTGGGATTCCAGAAATAGTTAAAACATGAAAGAAGTCATAGTAGTCGAAAATGTAACTAAAATATCTGTATAAATATTTTCATCGGATAATATAAACATATGGCCTCGAAGATCTACGACACAACACTGACATCGACACAACACATGCACAGTAGAACTGGGGATGATCATTCAATTGAGAAGTAACACGACTCAAACCTACTTTCAAGTATAGGAAAAAAGGAATTTTCAACAAAAGAGAAGAATTTTTAACCAAGAGAGATTTTTCAGTCATAAAGAAAAAAATGTCAGCCAAAATGTTGAATTTTCAATCTGAAAAGACGAATTTCTTGCAAAACAGTTTGAAATTGTTTAACAAATTGTTCATGCAAAAAAAGTGCGCACCTGGATATTTCGGAGACGAATCTAGAGGTGTTTTTAGTTTCTCGATATGAGTTAGTTTTTTTATAATTAATTACAAAAGTTTCAAATCCATATCTACAGGTACACAGCAAATGTACGCTTAATAATAATGTCATAATTTAGTTTAATTTATTTACTTTATGCACATTTAAAAAATTTAACAACGAATGCCTAAATTTTTTCCGTAGATCATTATTGTTTATATACTTAAATTATATAATATAATATTATAAGACCTTATCAGTTCTGCGCTTAATATGCTTTTAAAGATTATATTATATAATTTCATTTAAAGTAATCCCCGGGAGC
>CAKNXH010001302.1:0-45925 GCA_932178445.1 Andricus quercusramuli
GGAAAATCGCATTGAGCGGAGTCCCGATTGGACTTTATTTGCTGTGATATTGGTGTATTTCCGGGCCACGCGAGTGTTCGCCAGTGACGTCAGAGTGATTCGGTTCCGCGAGTGAGTTAATGCTAATGTTAATGTTAATGTTTAAGGTTAATGCTTGAATGAGTATCTGAATTTAATGTTCAAAATTATAGCAGAATACTATGTTTAATTTTTTTGAAAATTAGTATAAAAAGTTATTAATAATTCCAATTTTCAGAAATGAAATTTCATTTTTTTTAAATATAAAGTAAAAATTATTTGAACATTTCAATAAAAATAATGGTTCCATTCTTTTTATGTTGTGAACAGTTTAAGCAATTATTTGTTAATTAAATTTGTTAATAACTTCAAATTGAATAAAGATGAATTTGATTTTTTTTTTAAATTATGAAGCATAAATTGATTATTTATTTACTTGAAGGTTATGTAATTGGATATTGGTTATTATTTTCATAATAAAAGTTTACTTTTTCTTTAAAATACCTCCATTGCAATTATATAATCTTTTCAAACGCTTGTGACGTTGTGAAATGACTGTATATGAATTAAATTTTCAAAATGATATGAAAATATATATTTAAACATTTTTTCAAATTATTTTTAAAGCTTACTGTTGAATTAAAGGTACAGAAATGTAATTTTAAACAAAAAACATATATACCGTAAGATCAACTTCATAGTAGTCATAGGGAAGCGTGAGTGCAAGTGGGACACTAGTAGATGGCGCATAAGAGCATCTCTATCGCACTTATGACTATGACTACTATGAATTTGGCCTCACTGTATATATATATATATATATATATAATTTGAAAATTACTTTAATGTTTCAATGAAACTAATTGTTTAATGCTTTTTACATTGTGAAATGATTAATTAATTATAAACTGATTCTATTGGAACTTAAATTTTCTGGAATTAGTTTAAAAGGTTGTTGATGATTTGAATTATCAGAAATGAGAGTTCGAATTTCAACAAAAAATATAAAGTAAAAATTATTTGAATGTTTCATTGAAAATTATGGATTAATGCTTAAATGAGTATCTGAATTTAATTTTCAAAATTATATCTAAATACTGTCACGTGACCGCGCCAATATTATATATATATATATATATATATATATATATATATAACAATATATTATAATTATCTATCTGAATATGCGAGTTTCGTGTATTGGAAAATGTGGAAGAGAAGTTCACGCGCTGATCAAAATAGAATTGGTCTTGAGGGGTGGTCGATATCTTCATATGAGAAGAACGGGAAGGCACGGTTACTATGACGAGCCTACTCTCGTACCTACTAAGGGGGTCGGAATCATGGATCATGATAAAAATTAATAGCAATGAGGGTGGAATGTATGGCAACGCTTCGATCTCCAAGGAGATTCTTCCTATCACGCTATATAAAAACTCTGGAACAGGTGAACACCAGTTAGTTCTTAGTTCTCGGTCAGTTGTCAGTAGTCAGTTTGCAGTTCGCAGTTCGCAGTTCGCAGTTCTTAACCAATTCATCGTCAGTTCGTCGTGAGTTCTTCGTCAGTTTTCGCCAGTCTTCACCCGTATTTTTGAGAAGTCATTTTCGGTACCAGTCTTCAACCCTTCGGTTCGGTTCGGGTCAACCGGTGGTTTCAACCCTTTCGGAATCGTGCTCTACCATTATCTTCTAGAATACCAGTTCATCGTTACAGTTTTCATTTGGGATTTACTTCTACCCTAATCGAACTCATCACGTGCAACCTATCAATTATCTCGATCACCGGATACACTGAGGGTCAAGGATCTACTGCCACGCCCCCTCCTCTACGGCACATCCGGAACCAGCCCTGAGAGATTCTACATACGGAAACAAACCTAAACTCGGTAAGTCCTAATAAACATTAACCTTTGTCATCTGCCCTCTCTTATCTGTCAAAACACTTATAAATCCGTTCTTTCCAGTCGGATAGTCGGAGATAAATAACAGTCCTTCTCAAATTCAATTGAAGTATCCATCTTGGAACCACTGCGCATCTTTTTTTCTTCACAAAATTAACCTATGTACTTAATCTAAATAAACTGATTTGATTGTGAATTATGTGTATCCAATTCATTTGACTTGTGTGCTCGTCCCACATTGTAGTCTTATCCGATTACAATTAAATCGAGAAACTTAGGGAATTTAAGTGCATGTATATGTTGTCAAGACGTAACAATACTACGCTTAAATTTGTTTAAAAATTATAATTAAAATTAATAATAATTACAATTTTCAGATATGAAATTTCATGTTTAAAAAATATAAAGTAAAAATTATTTGAATGTTTGAAATGAAATAATAATTTGATGCTTTTCATGTTGTAAACAGTTCAATTAATTATGGGTTGATTAATTTTGTTAAAAACTTTAAATTAAAGAAAGATTGAATTTGAATTTTTTTTTTCAATTGAGTAACATAAACTGATTATTTACACGAAGGATATGTAATTGAATAGTGGTTATTACTTTTATAATGAAGGTTTACTTTTTCTTTAAAATACCGTTATTGCAATTATATAATCTTTTCAAATACTAGTCACGTTGCAAAATAACTCTATCTGAATTCAATTTTCAAGATTATACATATGTACGCATATTTTTTTTAATTCGTTTAAAAGGTTAGTAATGAATTGAATGTATAGAAATGAAATTTCAAATTAAAAGAAGAATATACAGTAAAAATTATTTGAATGTTTCGATGAAAATTATAGATTAATGCTTAAATGAGCATTTGAATTTAATTTTTTTAATTATATCTGAATACTATGTTACAACTTTTTTTTTAAATTAGTGTAAAAAGTTATTAATAATTTCAATTTTCAGAATGTTAAAAAAATATAAAGTAAAAATTATTTGAACATTCCAATGAAAATAATAGTTTCATGCCTTGTATGTTGGGAACAGTTTAATTAATAATTGCTCGATTAATTTTCTTAGAAACTTTGAATTAAATGAAGAAATTTATTAAAAATTGTTTCAATCAAGTCACATGAATTGATTATTTACTTGAAGGTTATGTTATTGGATATTGTTTATTATTGCTATAATTAAACTTTACATTTTCTTTAAAATATCTGTATTGCAATTATATAATCTTTTCAAGTGCTTGTGACGTTGTGAAATGACTTTATTTGAATTCATTTTTCAAGATTGTATGTACATATATATAAGTTATTTTTTATTAGTTTAAAAGGTTAGTAATAAATTGAATGTAAAAAAATGAAATTTCAAATTTAAAGGAGAAGATAACCTGGAAATAATTTGAATGTTTCAATTGAAATAATTGTGTAAAGCTTTTCATGTTAAGAACTAGTTAATTAATAAAAATCTGATTCCATTGAAACTTATATTTTCTGTAATTAGTTAAGAAAGTTATTAATAAGTCAAATATTCAGAAATGAAAGTTCAAATTAAAGGAAATATATCAAGTAAAAATTATGTGAATATTTTAATGAAAGTTATAATTTAAAGCTTCTTATTTTTTAAACCAATGAAATGTGTGATCAAAAAAAGGAGGAGGAAAATAAAAGGTTTGAAGAAGAAGTGGAGACAGCCGGGATGGATGAAGAGGTTTGGAAGGTTGTAAATAAAGAGAGAAGAAGAAGGAAAAGAGTAAACCAGGATATTGAGATGGTAGAATGGAAAAATATTTAATGGAATTACTAGTAGGGGTAGAGGGGAAAGTTAGGGAAGGAGGAAAATATGGTAGGGAAACAGACGAGGAGGACATTACAAGAGAGGAAATAGTCAAGGTATTAGGGATGATGAAAGATGGAAAAGCACCTGGTATAGATGAGATTCCAAATGAAGCATGGAAATATGGGGAGAGAGAATTAAAGGAATGGGCATGGATAATGGGCAATACAGTATGGAGAGGAGAGGGGTGGCCAGAGTTATGGGAAGAAGGAGAAGTGATACCAATAGTGAAGACAGGCGAATGGTAGGAGGTTAATGATTACAGAGGAGTGACATTAATGGCAACACTATATGAAGTATATGTGACTGTTTTATCGAAAGGTCAAAAAAAGAAGTTGTGGAGAAAAAGATATAGCCACCCAATCAGACAGGAATTTGAAAAGGGATGGGAATGATCGACGATGTATATGTTCTGAACTATTTAGTAAATAGAAGAATTAAAAAGGAGAAAGGGGCAATGATAGCAATGTTTGTGAACCTAACGGCGGCGTTTGACTCATTAGACCGTGCTGAGATAGAAAAAATTATGGTGAAAAAGAGGATACGAGAGGGATTAACAAAGAGAGTATCGGACATTTTTGGAGAGATAAAATGCAAGGTAAAAGTAGGAGAGCAAGTGGAAGATAGTTTCTGGTTGGTGATAGGAGTAAGGCAAAGATGTCCTCTGAGCCCACTTTTATTTATTATATTAGTATCAGACTTGGAAGAAGAAATGAAAATAAAGGATGGGAAGGAGTTGGGATAGGGAACGAAAAGATATATACATTGGCATACGCGGACGATATAGTATTTGATGTTGGAGGATAAAGAAGGGATGATGGGCTTAATTACAGGATTAGAGAAATACTTAGATGGAAAAAAGTTTAATTTAAATGTAGAAAAGAGAAAGATAATGAGGTTTAGGAAAGAAGGAGGAAGAAAGGAGGAATGGACGGGTAGATGGAAGGTAATAAAATTAAATGAAGTAAAAGAGTTTAAGAATTTGGGATATACCTTGCAAGAAAATGGAGATCATAGAGCTCATATAAGAGAAAGTATAAAAAAAGCAGCAGGGGTAATGAAACTGATATGGGGAATAGGAGAAGGAAGGTTTCAAACAAAATTTGAGAAGGAGAATGTGATTATTTGATACGCTGGTATGGCCGGTATTAGGTTACAGAGCAGAGATATGGGGATGGGAAGAAATGGAAGAGATTGAGAGTTTACAAGAGAGGTGTATAAGGTGTACGCTAGGGGTAGACTGGAGGGCGCCGGGATATATGGTGAGAGAAGCAACGCAAAGGGATAAATTAAGTAGTAGAGCGGGAAAGAGGGCATGGAATTTTGCGACTAAGCTGTGGGAGGGAAAGGGAGGGCAGTTAGCGAGAAAGTGTTTGATGTTGGTAGAAGAGAGGAGAGGGAGGGCGATGGAATTAACGAGCTTGGAAGAAGAAAGCAGGGAGTTTTTAGAGAGATAGATGACGTGACTGGAGCCAACTGCGAAGAAGTGGAAGAAAGGGAGAGAGAAAGACAATTAATAGAAAGATAGGGGATAATTGAGGAATAAAAATATAATATATTGTATAAGATGAAAAAGAAAAGAAGAAGTACAAAAGTATTTAGAAGAGGGATGGGGAAGAAAAGATGGACCAGAGTAGCAAGATTTAGATGTAGGAGAGGAATGGAAGATAAAGGAAGCTGGCAAGAGAATGTGGTAATGATTCTAGAGGAGGATGGTTTGGGGGAAGAGTGGATGAATGAGTTAGAGGGTGCTAGGGGAGCAAATGAGAAAGAATGAAGTCCCTTAGGGGAAACATTATGAATAAAGAAAAAGTACATCTAATCCAATTACGCATTGTCCGCCAATGTTTGTGATGTTGCGAAATAATGATTTGAATTTAATTTTCAGAATTATATGTGAATATGTTTTAATTTTTTCTGAAATTACTATAAAAGGTTACTTATAAATCGAATTTTCAGAAATGAAAGTGTAAAAAAAAAATGTAAAGTAAAAATTGTTTGAATGCCTGAATGAAAATTATAGTTGAATGCTTTTTATGTTGGCAACAGATGAATGAATCATTAGCTGATCAATTTTTTTCAATATTAAATTACATCAAGATTATATTTTAATTTGTTTAAATTAAGTACATAAATTGATTATTTGATTGAATGCCATGAAATTGAATATTGCCTATAATTTCTATGATAAAAGATTATTTATGTTCGAAATACCTCTATTCCAATTGTATAATTTTGGTAAATTTTCCGATGTTGTGAAATAAGTACCTGAATTCTTCTCTCAACATCATATGTACATATTTTTTACTTTTTTTGGGAATTAGTTTAAAAGGTTATTATTAATTCAAAATTGCTGAAAAATATAAAGTAAAAATTATTCGAATGTTTTTATTAAAATAACTGTTTATTGCTTTTTATGTTGTGAAATGATTAATTAATATGTACATATTCTTTTTATTTTTCTGGAATTAGTTTTAAAAGTCATTAATAAATTAAATGTATAGAAATGCAATTTCAAATGAAAAACTGACTAACTGATTCTATTTTATGAATAAATTAAATTTTCAGGAATGAAAGTGCAAATCCTTCATATGAAAAAAGGTAACCTCCATCTTGTGTAAGATTGTAGTATAGAAGGAATCTTTATGTAATCGAATATTGGATATGATTTGCATAATAAAAGTTTATTTATATTTAAAATACTTTCATTCTAATTTCATAATTTTAGAAATGATTGCGATGTTGTGAGATGATTATCTAAATAATCTTCAAACTTATTTATAAATGAGTTCTAAGTTTTTATGGAATTAGTTAAAAATATTATGAATAATTGAAATTTTTAGAAAAATATAAGGTAGAAGTTATGTTCATGTTTCAATGCAAATAATATGGTTGATTAATTTTTATGTTCTGAACAGATGAATCAACTATTATTAACTATTGAATGATTTATTATTTTCAAAAAAGTGAATTACATAAAGATTTACTTTCAATTGTTTTCAATTAAGTCACATAAATTGATTATTTACATTAAGGTTATGTGATTCATTATTGGCTGCTATTTTTATGATAAAAATTATTTTTTTTCTTTAATATATCTCTATTACAATGATATCATTTTTTTTTAATATTTGTGGTGTTGTGAAGTGAGTATCCGAATTCAATTTTCAAAATTGTATGTGCATATATTTCAATTTCTCCTAGTATTACTTTGGAAGGTTATGAATAATTTAAATTGTCAGATAAATATTAAATTTCGATGAAAATAATTGCTTGACAGTTTTTATGTTGTGAACTATTTGATTAATTATCAGCTGATTTATTTTAACCATAAAATTGAACTACATAAATATTTAATGTCAATTGTTTTGAATTCAAAATCATAAATTGGTCATTTACTTCCAGGTTTTGTAATTGAATACTGCATATAATTTGTACAACAAAAGTTTATTTAAATTTGAAATACCACTAATTACATTATTTTTGAAATGATTCTGATGTTGTGAAACGTGTGTCTGCATTCAATTTTTAAAATTATATGTGAATATGATCTTATTTTCTCTGAAATTAGTATGGAAGGTTACTAATATATTAAATTTCCAGCAATGATAGAACATTTTTTTCTCAATATAGTATACAAATTATTACAATGTTAGAATGAAAATAATAGTTGAATGTTTATTTTGTTATAAACAGATTAAATAATCATTAGCTGATTATTTTTTTCAACAATTTTAGATTACATGATGATTGAATTTTAATTTCTTTTGATTAGGTAACATAAACTGATCATTTACTTCAAGGTTATATAATGGACTATTGACTATACATTGTATAATAAGAGTTTGTTAATGTTCAAAATACCTCTATTCAAATTATATAATTTTTTAAATTTTGGGATGTTGTGAAATGAGTATCTGAATTTCCATTTCGAAATTCTGTGCACATATATTTTAATGCTCTCTGGAATAGTGTAAAGGGCTACTAATAATTCAAATTTGCCCAAAAATATGAAGTAAAAATTATTTCAATGATTCAGTGAAAGTAATTCTTCACAACTTTTTGTGTGATGAAATCAAGAATTTGATTGGTCAAGAAATTTGAAGGAATAAATTGTGATTCGAAAATTGAGCGAAGGAGAAACATGAACACAAAAGTTGGCGCGCGCTTGCGCGGGCACGTAATAGTCTAGTATGAATTAAAAGGATGTGTTTCAAGTTTCAATGGTGAGAAAAACTACGAATTTTGCCGACGCGTTGTGAACGTTGCGTTTGAGTTCCCGAAACGTCGCGTCGGCAAGATTCGTAGTTTTGCACACGATTGAAACGCGAAACACCCCCTTTTAATTTATTAGAATGAATCATCGTGAAAGCATTAAACCTACTATATTATTGAAGAACGCGTCGTTTTTGTCTTAATCATAAAATATAACATTTAAAATTTTAAAAATTCAATTTTTGGAAAAACGACACAAGATAAGAAGAGAAATGAATAGACAACACTTGTTCAATCAAAAAAGATTTACAAATTTTTAATGAATCAACTATTGATGGGACGCGGCATTTTTGTTTGAATCGTAAAAAATAACACCAAAAATTAAAATGTTTGGAAAAACGACACAGGATACGAAAGAAATGAATAGACAAATGTTGTACATCAAAAAATAGAAAAAAACTTTGATTATCAGTTTTTTTTACAACAAATTAAGTTCGTGGAAAAATGACAGAAGAGAAATAAAATTTTTGATAACAAAATTGTTCACCTAAACTAGTTCTAAAAATTTTCTTCCGAACTTTTTTTTGATAGGACGCGCACATTATTTAATTATAAAAACAAGATTATGAAAATATGTCTGTTTCAATATCAATGCATATTATGAATTTTAATGATATATAGGACACCATCCTGCAGTTGATAATTATTTACAGTAGATAATCTTAATTAACTGGAAACCTGGTAAAAATGTTCATTATTTCTTTTAGTATAACATTTCGGCAAGGATACTATATTTTCTGACGAAGTTTCATTGAAATATCACAAATAATTGATATGTGAGAGCAAATAGTTAATTTGTAACCTGAAAAAAAACAATTTCGCGTTTTTATAATTCATACTTTTTGCCTGAATGAAACATTTTCGTGGTTGTCAAAATTGGCAGCTCTATGACTGTCTCGTAGTCTCTAAATAATTGAATTAATTATTATCTTGAAAGTCCTATCTCACCCTAGTACGTGCCCCGTTTCGCCCAAAGCCCGAGATGAGACGGGACGAAGGTACTGTGTTTTAAATTCTATTTCTTATTCATAATTAGTCATTGTTTTAACACATTGAATTCTTTAAAATATTTGAACATGAAGATTCACATTATATAAATAAGAACGGTATATTAGTATATAATTAGAGACAGCGAGTACTTCCAAGAAAAAAATAACCTATCCAACCTACCCGGGTCTTCCCTAGTAAGTGGTAACTGTTACCACAAACCCTCATGTTGACACCCACTATGGTCCAGAATCGCACTCTGACCGCAAAATAGATTTTTAAAATATAAAAATATAAAAAATGAAAAATCTGCATCGTATCATAAAATTTGCCTGAAGAAAATTTGTTTATCTTTTTCAGATGAACAATTTTGCTTCCCAACAGTCTCTTCATTTCTCCTATATTTTTGCAGGAAAATGGAATTTGTTGATTTTTAGAAGCTTTTTCGATGAATAAAACCAGAACCGTTGGTCAAAAATGGCTGAGTAACGAACTCGTCCTTTCTTTAACAATTTGGTTGAAAATTAACTTTTTTTATGAGAATGAACTTTTCTGCTCAAAATTCATCTTCTCGAATAAAAAATTAATTTGTCTGTAGAAATTCTTGTTTTCTTTTTGAAAATGTATTTCTTTTAATCAATTCAATATTGTTCTGTTGAGGATTTATCCTTTTAGTTGAAAATGAACTTTTAAGCTGAAAATTTATTTTTACATTATTCATCAGAGAAGGTATGGAATTTGTGTTATATAACCCCCCACCCCACCCCCCTAACCCCCAGTTTTTGTCATATGATTGGCCTTTGATATACCTTTTCAGTGTCCTAAACTGGAGGTCAAGTTCGTTAGCCAGCCATGTTGTAGGAAAATTCAAGAAGTTAGAGCATTTTCAGAGTTGAATGATTTACAAAATTTAAAAAAAAAAACGAAAAACGAAAGTGAACATTTTTAGCCAAGCAATGCACGACATGAAATAAAGTCAAGAGAAGAAACACGATATGAAAAAAGATAAATTGACAAAAATTGTACATTTAACAAAGATCTACAAGCTTGTCCCTGATTAATTCTTGATGGAACATGTAGTTTATATTTTATTCGTAAAAAACGAATTTTGAAAAAATTTTGAAAAAATGACTTGAGTTACAATAACTTTTCATTTAACAGAATTTTCGTCTAATTTGTATTTACACATTTTTTAAGAATTACTTTACGCTAGAATGCGTATTTTTGGGTTGAATCATAAAATATAACATTTAAAATAAACAAATTAAATTTATGGAAAAAGTGACAATTATAGAAACAAGAAAATAAAACTATCTCTGTTTCAATACCAATGCATATTGCATATTATTTATTCTAATAATATACATCTATCGAAATTATGTACGTTTTTAGGGAAGCTGCATGGAGAAAATTTGTGTATTAAATTTTACATAACTTAGTTTGGTAAACGGAGGACATTACGACATTATATTAAAATTTCACTTTCAGTAATGTGAAATGAAATAGAGTAATATTCGATGTGAAAATATTATTTATTAATATACATTCATTGAAATATAGTTTGCGATTCAGTAAGAAATAATACAACGAGATAATGAAGATTATCTGAAAGTTGGGTAAAATGAGATGTCGATTACCTACCAGTTAGGTAAAATGAGTCGAACTTTTAGGTACAGTTTCAATTATATAAAACAAAGTCTACCTCTCTAAATATGTGAATTCTACATCCCAGTCATGTAAAATTTCGTGCGTCAGCAAAAAAAAACATTCTTGCTACAAACAGATTCTGTGGAAGGTCATCCACTACTAACAAACATATGCTTACACATATCATACAGTTCAATAAGTATATTGTTGGTACATACAATTTAACTTAAACAATTACATTGAATTATGATACATTACACGGAGAAAATTTGTTCATTAGAATTAACCCAATTAGTTACGTAAATGGAGGACATTACTGCATTTAGATAAAGTTTACAATTATTTTAGGATTCAATACAAAACAGAACTATAAATAATAAAAAAAAGTGATGTAAAATCTCAAGTCCAAAATTGAAAATTTTGATAAGTAATAATTGATATAAGGGTTGTATTATTTTAATACCAGTATATTATAAAATAACGCAAAGTATTGTAAATTTTCATCAAATGAATGATGTAAAGTTTACTTTTGTGTGATATTAACGATTCACTTAAAAGAAAGTATAGATTGCAGAATTTTAAGGAGATTTTCACTTCCATTAGGAGAGGAATTATACAACAGTGAGGTAAAATGAGACTCGCTAGGGACGTCAACATTCTCAGGGCTGAAGTTTGAAGCCAAGTCCCCCGTAGACACTTTAACATTCTTAATTTTCGGTTTATATTGTAGAATTTGAGAAAATATTCAAATATATAGACTATCCTTTTCTCTCAGTAGATAATACTTATTAAGTCACTAAATAAGAGTAGAAGTTTTTGAGAAGAAAATTAGAGACACAATATTATCAGGAATAGGTTTCTGGGTCAACCCTTCAAAGTAGAATGTATTTAAAAATTGACGTATAAAGATGCGGGTGATGGAAAAAATATCGGCTGGCACTAGACAACTGACTTCGAACTTCGAGGCGAGAGATCCCCGAAGACTAATGTTTGAAAACAAGGTTGAATTTATAACGAAAAAATATGAATTTTCTAGCTTAATAATTGAATTTCTCATATAAGAGAAAATTTTTCTAAAAAAATAAGTGAATTTTCAACTTGAAAAGATCAATTTTCTAGCAAGAATTTCTAGTTCATTTTTCAACAAAGGAAATAAACTTTCAACCAAAATAATGCATCTTCAAACAAGAACAACCAAAACACAACTGTTAGTTATTTCATGACGGACTGGCGTGGGATAGCGAAGGGATCACATTGAGTCATGTCAAAGTCGACGAACAAGACACCAAAATCTGTTTCACCTTGATTATGAAAAACCTCTAAATACCTGTTGTCGAATTTTGTCCAAAACTAAGAGTCCCCGAGCCTCTCCAGCAGAGGATTCCTTCTGGACCCAAAAAAAAGGTTTTGGTTGGGGGTAAACATTGGCACAGATGTAGCCTCTGGAAGCTACGACCACGATCGTTCGACGAACGATCGATCCCGACGCAAGCGGAGGAAATACGTTATCCGACTCGTCACTGCCTACGACACCAGAAGATGATCGAGTCGGGAATCACTGAACCCGGCACTAACACACGAAAGAAAAAAACACTGAATCTAAATCAAAAAAGACTCAGACACCTGACTCGACTAGAAGAAGCACACTTGAGTCTTCGTCGTGGCGACAACTGAGCCGATCCGTCCTTGCCGACACCTGCATCGGAACTTGGCTGAAGTGCTTGGCAACCATGATGTGCGTGACCTGTGGTTCAGCAGAAGAAGAACATATCCACCCCTAGTGTGGCACAAGAAACAAGGCAGGACAACCACTTGGAGAACACTGTTCCGCACGGTAGCGGGTACTTTCTGTCAGGATCACATGTTCACGAAAGGGCTAAAGGATCATTGTATTGTAGTCGCGCGTTGATATCTTTACAAAAGACCGGTGGATCCCTAGGGCGACATACATGCCCGACAGCTGCCACCCGACTGCCCACTCCCACCAAAGGGAAAGGGCCTGAAACTCAAAGAATAGAGAGAGAAACCTTCAAGGAGAAAGAGTATTGGGCGAAAACCATTTGATTAATAATGAAACCTCGAAGGTCACTCAACCAAGAAAAACAACATCAAATAAATTATTAACAACAACATTTCACCAATTAGGTAAATTTTCAACCAAAAAGATGAATTTTTGATGAAGAAGAGACACATTTTCAAATAAAATTAAATTTTAAACAAAGAATAGAATAGTTTAATTTTCAGAGTGAGAAATAATTATGTGAACAGATATGATGAATTTTCAACAGAACCCGTGCAGAAATTTCGGCGTGGCGCGGGTCGGGCCCAGATGTGGCAGAATGTGGGCCCAGTCGGGCAATCCTTCCAGCGCCAGATTCGAAATGAAACGCCTAGCCTGATCAGGGCCAGACTGGACATCCATAAGGACGGTCGGATCTGGCCCAGAGCAGCGCCCTTTTATTTTTTTATGTTTAGCCATACTATTATTTAAATTTTCTTGCAGTAATAAATAAACAATAAATTGAGAACTTTATACTTTATTAAAAAATATTAGAAAATCAAAACAGAACATTTTTCATATTTTTCAGTCCAACTTAATATAAATTAAACAGGTGTTCAGCATTTTGTAGTCCTGTTCATGCAACAAAGACTAGCAAAGTGAGGTTATGACACTGAAAATTCTAAAGCAACTATCCGTACCTTTGCAATACACTAATGTTCTAGATAGAAATTGTCTCAATTATCACAATAATAGCATACTGAAGAATGTTGGATCGGTTAAATATCCAAGCGTTATTTGTGCAACAAGCAAAACAAAAATTTGTTCATATTAAGTGAACTTTCTCGATTGCACTGCCGGAAATTTGAAAGAGAGAAAGTACCAATTAAGACGTACTTACATGAACGTTTCACTGTCGTTGAAAGGTTTATTTTGCTCATAGGTTCATTGTAAACTTATTTTCGTTTAGCAGGTTGTACTAGAATTATCAGCATAATTAATTAACGTAAACTTAAGCGAATGAATCACATGGCTACACGTGGCTTTGCTGTCTACCCTTGTACAAAGTTGCCTTCTTTTCCAAACAATCGAAAGAAAGAGTTTGTGGAATCACAAACATAACCTCTGCTAACGTTCCTACTTTTAAATTAATGTTTATATAGTTTTCTTAACTTATTATTCTCAATTCATTTTGAGGTTAGGTTTGCTCGACCGATTTTAATGAATCTACTTACCTTCATCCTCATTGCGCACTAGGGAATGACAGCAATTGACCTATATTTCCATACCCGTAAGGTACTTTTTGTTTTTGGCATTTTAATTAATTTTGAAATCACATTACACTCAAAACCGAGCCGTATTGTGGAAAATATAAAATAAAACATCAGATATATCAGGCGGTTGGCACAACAGATGGCGCTGCAATTCACAGCTGGTATTTTCTCGATATGTGGTTCCGACCCGAACCACAAGAGTAGCCATGCGACAGCCACAATGTGGCAAACCCGATCGGGGCCACATCGGAAATCGGGACCAAATTGGGCAATTTCTGCACGGGAATAGTTAAATTTTCAACCGAAAAGATGTAATGACTATAAAAAACATTGCAAAATGGAGTATATTTAAATTTTCAGTTGGAAAAATTAATTTCTAAATTTTTATCTAAAAAAGGTTATTTTCAATATAAAAAATAATTTTCAACTGTGAAAATGAAATTTTCAACCAAGAAGATTAATATTCTACCCAAAAAGAATAATTTTTCCGGAAATTCATGAATTTTCCATCAACATTCTTCATTTTTAATGGACTTTTCAACCTGTTCACCAAAAATGTTGAAAATTTCCAGAAAAAAAAAATTTCAACTAAATGGATGAATTTTCAACTAAAAAACATACATCTTTAACAAAGTATAGAATAGTTTAATTATTAGTTAAAGAAATCAGTTTTTAAGCAAATCAAATGAATTTCCAACTGAGCGACTGAATTTTTTGCCAAAAAGATTAAGTTTGAATGTTAAAGAACCTCGATAAGAAATTGAGTTAAATTTTTACTTAAAAGAATTAATTTCAATAAAAACAACTAATTTTCGACCAAAAGAAAGAATTGTGAGTAAGTGGACAAAGTTGTCATTCATATTTAATTCACTGGAGGAATTTTCTCGCTATTATAAGGAAACTTCTGTTAATCATGTACAACGTTCTCAAATAGTATAAGATTTTCTGTAAAATCAATAAAAAAATGTTGGAAAATGAACAGAGTTATTTTTCTGAAGAAAGGGTAATTAGTGCGCGCATAGCACGTATAATGTTCTATTGTTTTTAAAAAGTAGACCCTGCAAAAGTTTGAAGTATTAAAAATCAAATAATTTAAAGTTTCAAGGTTAGAAACTTTCAAATAAAAAATTATTTAATGTTTTTATTTACTTTCTACAAATGTATAAGCCCGCTAATTGATATAATGTTGCAATAACAAATTTCGATGAAACGAGGACCAGATATTTTTTTGTACGGCCCTGACGTACTTGTCCTTTAACTTTATAGCCGAGATTTTTTTCCCGATATTCTAAGTGTTAGGTTAGGCGTGCGGTTTAGTTGTTCACGATAGAACGCTTTAAAAGTAGCTTAGGTGGTTCGAAACCCGTCACAGCGTTATAGATTTTTAATAGCGTTAATATCGTTGAAAGCGTGCGACTATATCGTATGTTAGGTATCGCAATTTAATGTAATTGTTCAAGTTAAATTGTGTATATGTACCAACAATTTACTTATGAATTGCACGATATGTGTAAGCATGTGTTTGTTAGTAGTAGTGGCTGACCTTCCACAGAATCAGTTTGTAGCAAGAATGTTTTTCTTTTGCTGGCGCACGAAATTTTACATGACTGGGATGTAGAATTCACATATTTAGAGAGGTAGACTTTGTTTTCTATGATTGAAACTGTACCTAGCCGTTCGACTCATTGGACCTAACTGGTAGGTAATCGACATCTCATTTTACCCAACTGTCAGGTAATCTCTGATATCTAGTTGTATTATTTCTTACTCAATCGCGAATTGAATTTTAATAAATTTATATTAATAATTCATATTTTCACATCAAATATTGCCCTATTTCATTTTACGTGACAAAAAGTGAAATTTTAATATAATGCCGTAATGTCCTCCGTTTACCGAACTAAGTTATGAAAAATTTAACACACAGATTTTCTCCGTGTACATACGATATAGTCACACGCTTTTAACGATATTAGCAGAATATCGAGAAAAAATCTCGGCTATAAAGTTAAAGTACAAGTACGTCAGGGCCGTACAAAAAAATATCTGGTCCCCGTTTCATCGAAATTTCTTATTGTAACATTTTATTAATTAGCGGGCTAATTTGAAATTTTTTGTCAAATTTCTATGTATGGATATTCGTGATACTCGAAAAGATAAACAATTAATCCCAATTAATTTTTTTGATTACACAAAAATTACTGGAGTTATAGCATTTATAAAATTCCAAAAAACAAACGAAAATGAACATATTAAGCCAAGCAACGCACGATAAGAAAAAAATTCAGAAGAAGAAAAATATTTCTTTTTGAATACCCTACAATACTATTATAAGACTTTTCTCCATTCTTTTGAAAAATCGAAAATTCAAATTTGTATGGCCAAAAAAATAATAAAAATCTAAAATTCCATTTTGCGGCCAAAATATACAGGATATGAAAAAAATAAAGAATGAAAAATTATGTATGTGAAAAAGATCTACAAATTTGTTCTGGATCACTTTTTGATGGGATGCGTAGTTTTTGTTTTATTCGTAAAGAATAGCATTAAAAATAGAAAAATTAAATCTTTGGAAAAACAACGCAAGGTACGTAAAAAGACGAAAAGACAAAGATTGTGCATTCATGAAAGATCTACAAATCTATTTGCAATCACTCTTTGATAGAATCCATAGTTTTTGCTCTAATCTTAGAAAATAAAATTAAAAATGAAAGAATTAAATCTTTGGACAAACGACACAAGCTATGGAAAAAATTAATAGGAAAAAGTTTCTCACACAAAAAAGAGCTATACAAATTTGTCATGAATAATTTTTTTAAAGAATAGTATTTTTTGTTTTCATTCTGAATAATCGCATTAAAAATAAAAAAAATTCAATTTTTGGAAAAACCACACAAGAGACGAAAAGAAAATTACTAGACAGAAGTTGTTCAACTAAAAATGTTCTACAAATTTTTCATAAACTTTTGTTATAAAAATTTTGTTAGAACCACTTTACGCTAGGTTGCGTCATTTTGGTTCAAATCGTAAAAAATAACATTAAACATAAACAAATTAAATTCATGGAAAAACGACGCAAGTTGCAATGAAATCCATAATAACCGATTTTTTTCGTAGGGTGCGCACTTTCTTTAATTCAAAAAACGAGAAAAGGAAAATACGTCTGTTTTTAATATCAATTCATATTAGGAATTGCAATAATATACGTTTGTTCGAATAATATAAAATTTTCACGACGTACAGAAATAAATGTAATATACATTAGATATAATAATGTTGAATATATAATGCACTGTTAGAAATGTTTGCAATTTTAATATGCAAGGGCATATGAAGTTTAATATACTTTTTATATGAAATTGAAATGTATATACAATGAATATGCATTTTAAAATGGCGCATATGAAGTTTAATATACAGACATATGACTCTTCAATTCGTGTATATAAAATTTCAATACTTCGTGCACTAATATATTGAGGTGGACACCAGGCATGCGCACAGAGCTGGATTTACGCCGACAGTCAGCCTTACCGGGGAATACCGGTGTTCCGTGGCGTGCACGTGCATGTTTAATGAGAAAATTTTAAAAAATCAGTACAAATTTTATAAATTTAGAAAAAAAGTGATTTTGGCAAGCATTAAAGCATTACATATGCCTGAAAAAAACATCGTGATGTTTCTAGGTAAGTAAAGCCATCAATGTTTCATCTTATGTTTGTTATTTCAATCAGAATTAACTGGTTGATGAATAATCGATTTTAATCAAAAACTCCTGTTTTTCAGAATAATCATACATATGTGTAGATTTTGAATATTTCCCAAGACAACAAGAGTATTGTCGGTATTTCTACTGCAGCTGCGTTCATATACAAGTGATACTCGGAGGATTCTAACCCTAAAATACGTAAGCCTCTTTTCTATCTTCTTTACATTTTTCGACTTGACAATTAATTCCGAAAGAATATATCATTAGCGTGACTAGATGTCCTGATTTATCAGGACAGGTCCCGATTTTTTATTGCTATCCTGATTTTTTGTCACGTCGTGATTTTCAATGCCCGAAAACGAAAACTCGCGATTTTTATTGTGCGTGCGGAATTTTACTAATATCTGAAAAGAAAGGAAAATATCGATTTGTCTGAAAAAATTGGAAGTTCTGAAAAGTATTTAAGTTAATTAACACATCGTAGAGATTGTACTCAATTATTTAAATGAAAATGTTAACCTCGAAGAAGATATTTGTAAATATAATTTATAAACTCAGGGAATGAAGCTATCATTTTATTATTTTGTTCGAAAATCAACAATTTAGTTGAAAACAAAAAATTCAATCTTTTTGGTTGAGAATTCATCGTTCTGTGGACAATCCGACTTTTTGTTCGAATATTAACTTTTTTTTGAAAATTTATATTTTCTGTTTTAAAATTCTACTGTTTTTTTTTTTAGAAAATTCGTCTTTTACACGAAAATAATTTTTCTAACTAAAAAGTTCATTATTCCATTTCTGGTTAAAAAATTGATCTTTTTATTGGAGAATTCATGTATTTCGTTGAAAATTAATTTGTTTGGGCGGAAATCGAACAATTTTGAAAAAAAATTTTTTTTTTTTAAATTACTTTTTTTAATTGAAACTATAACTATTCCATTTTGGGTGTTAAAGTTCATCTTTTTTAGTTGGAAATTTATGAATTTTGTTGACAATTCGTGTTTTTTGGTAGAAAATTAATCATTCTGATTGAAAATTCATGTTTTTGATCGAAAATTCAAATATTTGATTTACAATTAATTTTTTGTATTGAAAATTCATCATTAATATCATGGTAGTTGAAAATTGATTTCTTTGGTCAAAAAATTTATTATATTGTGAAAAACTCGGTTCTTTATGGTATAATATTAGGTTTCCTGGTGAAAAATTTATTTTTTTGGTTTGAAAACTGATTTCTTTGGTTAAAAAAACAACTATTTTGTTTAATTCTCCTTTTTTCGTTAAAATTTAATTTTCTTTAACAGAAAATATAACCGTTACATTTTTGTTTGTAAATTTATCTTTTGCAGTTAGAAATTAATGTTTTTTGTTGAAAATTAGTCTTTTTTGGTAAAATATTAAGTTTCTAGGTGAAAAATTCATCTTTTTGGTTGACAACTAATTTCTTTGATTGACAATTTTTTTCCCCCTGTAAAAAATTAATTTTCTAAACTGAAAATATAATTGTTGTATTTTTGGTTGAAAATTTATCTTTTTTAGTTAAGAATTCGTTTTTTTTTGTTGGTTGAGACTTAATCGTCTTGGTTGAAAAGTAATTTCTTCGGTTAATAATGTTTTTATTTTGTAGAAAATGTAGGTATTTTGTTGAAAATTATTCTTCTTTGTTAGAAAATTAATCTTATTTATTGAAAATTAATTTTTCTTGTTTGGAACTTTAACCTGGAAAAAAAGAATTTGTATCGGTCAGCGAAAATGAAAAATTAGTCAGGAAAAACTCAGGGAATTCCGAAATGGCTTTTATGTAGCAAGCCTTCAAAAAAAAACGTGCATTAAGTTAAATTGTATTGGCATGGGAGGAATTAGAGGTTCAAAGGATGAAAAGTGGGATAATGTCATGATTTTCCGCTCAAGCCATCTGGTCACCCTATATATTATATCAATTGCAGGAGAAACTTGAAAAAAAAATCCATCCAAAGTAATTATATTTATTAAACCCGCTCTAAAATTGTTTATTGTTGACGATTGCTAAAATTTTGAAGGATCATGCAATTTTAAATTTCACATTCGCTAATGACTGTTTCTTTTTTATTTCGAAGTTCCTTAATATTTAGGTTCGTTTTGAAACTATGCAATTTAAATATTGTATTTTGAAATAGTATGTTTAATTTAATATTTTTGTAATTAACTCTGTTGAAGCATTATACTTTTATTATTAGAAAATAAAAATGCAGCAATATTTTATTTAAAGGGTTGAATTTCAGAAACAGTTTATAATATTACCGAATTGAAAAATTCCCGAAAGCTTTTAGTATTACCAAATTTTAAAATTCCCGAATAATAAAATTCCACCCAAAAAATTTCCGAATTATAAAAAATTCCCAAATTCAAAAAATAATTTTGGTTATATATTTATAAATTTAATGGAATGATTACAATTGCAATTATATTAAAAATGATTTTTTGTATCAATGAAAAAATTTTAATTGTTTACATACGCAATTTTTCTAGTTCGGATATTTTATTATTCGGGAATTTTTCAATTCAGTAATACTATAAACTGTCGGGAATTTTCCAATTCGGTAATATTATAAACTCAATATAATCATTATAAATTATTTAATATTAATATCAATAATGATAATTTTTCATTAAATTATTATTAATTATTATAAACCTAATGAACTCAATAATATGAATTTAATTTACATGAAAGGAGTTTCAAATGACTTCTACTTAATTTAATGGATTTGTACGATTCGATCCAAGAGGTTTTAACGCATTTCTAGAGGACCTCAGGGAAAAGATTAAATGTTATTTCGAGGGATTTCACGGATTTCAACAGTTTCAAGGGATATGAAGGAATTCGATAACTTTCAAAGGGTTTCAAAGAATTTCAAGAGATTTTGTTTCAAAATTGGTTAAATTCTAAATATTTAAACATGTATTATTGTGGATTTTTAAATAGCTTGTTTTTAATATTATAAAATGAAAATATATGGAGGAGGACACGCGGTTCGCGAGCGTATGTTTACTACCAGTGTAAAATATTTCAAGCGCTCAAATTTGAACTATTTTCAATTTGAGTTCAAGCGCATTAGAGAGTGTTATTTCCAATTTACTTTCAATATTTATAATAATTATGGTAAGGATGAAATATAAAATCTTCGATAGAAATATTTAATTACACTTATAAGTATCACGATTAATTATTGAGGAAGGAATTTTTAAAAGAGGAAATATTCTTGAGCATGAGGAAATTTTAAAACATACATAACATTTCTTCATTTTAAAAATTCTATATTTTCGCGGGCTTTTTTATATTACCGTGAATGGATTTACAAAGACCTAAGTATATCAAACTTGAACAACAAATTGTTTTAAGGCAGAAATCATAAAGAAAATATTAAAGATTATTTAAAAACTGTACAATTTCTTATAAAAAGGTTGTTCTTTCTTTTCTAAATGTAAAAATAGATGTTTAATCATTCCCCTCTTCTTCCCCTTGTTAGTGAAAAATTCCCCTGTTTCCTCTTTTTTGAGCTCTTTTTGCGCTGTGATCCCTGTTAATATTACTGGCAGCATAATTGAAATGTATATTTATTTTATAACAATATAGTTTTGTTTCTCTAATGATTGTAATATTTTTAATACTATTCATAGGCAAATAATAAAAAATATATATATATGTATGTATATATATTAGGGTGGTTAAAAAAAATCGACTATTTTTTTTTCGAAACCCCCACACAAAAACTTCCGGAATTTATTGTATTATATGCATTATAATTGTATATACAAAATATTTTGTATTCTATTTTACAGGTTCATATTCGAAATAAATCCCCTAGTGGTCTCAGATAAGAGAGAAAAAGGAGCAAAAAGAAGACTGAGGTCTTTCGATATACGCAAGTAAAAAACTTGATGGCAACCTTGGAAGGAATTATCAAAACTTTGTGAATTGTTTTTTCTAAGTTCAACCGTTTTTTAGGGAATGTACTTAAAAAGTATTTTTATATGCAAATGAGGTTTAAAAAATGTTCCAAATAACAAGTTTAACTTTACTATTTTACAAATTTTCAACTTAGAAAAATTGTCAACAACGAATTGATAAGAAATTATTTTTTTACTTGTCTACTTGAAAAATATTAAATTGCATATTTCTATAAAGTTTTAGCAATGTTACAGCGTTAAATTTCGATTTAAAATAAAAACTTTAAAATGTATTAAATTTAACAAAATAGGTTTAATCACACGACTGATGCTAAGTAATATACATTAAATAAAAGTTTCATGTATTGAAAATGTGTTTCAAATAGTTTTTTGTGGTCCTACTATTTTTTATAAAAATTTCATCTTTTCGGATTGAGTTGCGATAAAAAAAGGAATTGACTCAAGCAATAGCAAAATCGTTAGGAAAATAAAAGAAATACATGTTTGTTTCCTGGTTATTGTAAAAATATGTAACAGAGTATATATATCAGGATACCTTGAAAATATTTTAACAATAATATTGAAAAACGGAAAATGGGTTTCATTATTATTCTGATGGTTTTGCTAATGCTTGAGTCAAGACTTCTTTTCGCAGCTTTTTCCGAAAAGATATATAAATTTTTTTACTCGTCTCTTAAAATTAATATACCTGTATAGAAAAAATTCTAAGCATGGTATTATCAACTTTAATATACCTGTGTTTTAAATTTGATAAACATCTGTGTTAATCTTAGTATAGAAGTGTATTAGAACTCAAAAACATCATGTCATTAAATTTAATATATATGCATCTTAAATTTAATATCCATATTATATTTCATATACGCTTGTATATTGAATTTTGGACAAAATCGAGTGCGAAGCAAGAGGTACGAGATAAGAATGTATTCGTTAAAGCCGAAGGAGCTTTAACAGAAGAGAATTCACAATCACCAAATCACAGTTGTGGATACTTTGACCTTTAACTTTAAGAGGTGTGCGCACAAATATGGGGGAAATACAAGGACCGAGCGCGTAGCGCGGGGTAAACATAGTATCGAGCGCGAAGCGCGAGAATCAACAGTTGCGCGTCCCAGGCCTTTCAAGTTATAATTCATGTATTTTATTTAATTTCTTTGGTTAAGAAATAGTTTTTTCTTATTAAAAATTAATTTTTTAAACTGGAAATTTACCTGAATTTCTTATCGAGATTCCTTTTTATACAAATTTAATCTTTTTGGTAAAAAATTCAATTGTTCAGTTAAAAATTCATTTTATTTGCTTACAAACTTATTTCTCTAACTGAAAATTACACTATTCAATACTTAGTTGAAAATGTATGTTTTTTCCTTGAAAATTCATCCATTTAGTTGAAAATGTATCTTTTGTCCGGTAAAAAATCAACCTAGTGGGTAGAAAATTCCATTAAAAATGAAAAATGTTGATGGGAAACTCATATATCTCCTTTGAAATTATTCTTTCTTGGTAGAAAATTAATCTGCTTGGTTGAAATTTTCATTTCTACAGTTTAAAATTATTTTTGTATATTGAAAATTAATTTTTTTTGATAAAAATTTAAAAATTAATTTTTTCAAATGAAAGTTTATATTTACTCCATTTTTCGACTTTTTTTATAGCCATTCCATCTCTTCGGTTTAAAATTTAACTATTTTGTTGAACATTTATTTGATTTGTTTACAAACTTATTTCTCGAACTGAAAATTGAACTATTCTATTCTTTGTTTAAAATGTATGTCTTTAGTTGTAAATTTGTCATTTTTTTTACAGAAGATACATCTTTTTGGTTGAAAATTTACCTAATTGGTGAAATGTTTTTTTTTTTTTTTTCGTTTGAAGATGCATTATTTTAGTTGAAAGTTCATTTCTTTTGTTGAAAAAATTTTCTCTTTCATGAGAAATTTAATTATTCAGGTAGAAAATCCATATTTTTTCGTTATAAATTCAATCTTGTTTTCGAAAGTTAGTCTTCGGGGATCTCGTCTCGGAATTCGAAGTCAGTTGTCTAGTGCCAGCCGATATTTTTTCCATCACCCGCATCTTTATACGTCAATTTTTAAATACATTCTACTTTGAAGGGTTGACCCAAAAACCTATTCCTGATAATATTGTGTCTGTAATTTTCTTCTTGAAAACTACTACTTTTATTTAGTGACTTAATAAGTATTATCTACTGAGAGAAAAGGATAGTCTATATATTTGAATATTTTCTCAAATTCTACAATGTAAACCGAAACTTAAAAATGTTAAAGTGTCTACGGGGGACTTGGCTTTAAACTTCAGCCCTGAGAATTAAGTCTTAAAATAATTGTAGGCTTTATCTAAATGCAGTAATGTCCTCCATTTACCTAACTAATTGGGTAAATTTGAATGAACAAATTTTCTCCGTGTGAGAATAATGTTTAATGCAAAATATTCCCGTGTAGAAATTGCCCCGGCTGGCAATAATTAACAACAAATTTTTTTTTCGGATCCCGGCAGGGCTACCCCTGGTATAGTTTCATGGCCAGAAACCGGTCGTGAGCCGGCCTGGCTACATTTTTTTGAATCACCTAGTCGGAAGCCGCACGGTTACTGGCCTGTACAGCCCTGGTTAGATTTCATTTTTCAAGAGCCATGACATTATCAAAGACCTACTCACGGATAATAGATGAATCATTATTTGAAAAGTATAATTTGAAGATTTGTTACATTCCTACAAATGTATAAGCCTGCTAATTGATATAATGTTACAATAACAAAATTCAATGAAACGGGGTAAAAATTTCCTTTTTCCTCTTCACTAACCCTTCCTCTATTCCCCTCTCTTTCATTGCCTGCCATAGAACTTTTCTATTCACTGAGTCAAAAGCTGTTTTGAAATCTACAAACACGGCTACTATTTTCTTTTTTTTTCTCCCTAAGTTTCTTCTAACCACCAGCCCTGTCCTCCGCTCCTCCGGCCACCCTTCTCCTTTCCAGACCTTGTTGCAAATCTTCCACATCCCTTCCCTAATCCCTTCTTCTCCATACTTTATCGCTTCATTCTCCATACCATACTCTCCCGTAGCCTTGCTTCTTTTTAGTCTATCTATCACCTCATTCACTTCTTCTCTTGTTATTTCGTTCGCTTCCTCCCTTTCTCCCTGGACTGTCTTTCTATTTTCCCCTTCGATCTCTTCCCTTTCTTCGATCCCTTCCATTTCTTCATTCACACCCCTCCTTCCTCCACTTTCCCTGTTTATCACATCTCAAACCCTACCTTCTTTGATTGCTTCTTCTACTTCTTCCTTGTATTTCTCCTTTCCGTTTTGCTTTTTCCCTTCCATCATCCTCTTATGTTCTCTTTTCCTCCTGTTGTACTCCGCCTTCTCTATTTCTCCTTTCTTCCATTTTCTTACAGACTCTTTCATTCTCTCCTTACTCTCCCTGCCTTCCTCGTCCCACCAGCCTCTCTTTCCCTCTTCTCTTCCTTATTTTGTACCTGTCTCATCCCATACCTTCTCAATCGACCCTTTCAAACTTTCAGTCAACAAGTCTACTTCCTCCTCCTTTTCATATCTAACGTTCTCCTTTTCCATTTTTTGTTCAAGCACTTTTAATTTATCTAACCCCCAGTCTCCCATTTTCGTGTTCCTTCCCCCGCCCCCCTCTTTCCTTTCTCCCTCTGCCGCGCTTGTGGACGCCACCTTTCAGTGTCGCTATTACTGGGAAGTGCTCGAACCCTATCTCATTCCCCGCCTTCATACTGCATATCATATTCCTCATTCTTTCTTCTGCCAGGATGTAGTCTACTACTGTTTCTCCCTCACCTATAAATGTGATTTCTCCCTCCTCATCTCCTTTCATATTCCCATTACATATGAACCATCCTGTTTCTCCTATTACTTCTAGTAACCTCCTCCCCTGCCTGTCGATCTCCCTATGTTTGGAGCTCCTTATATAGGCCTCCTCTTCTTCATCCCAAGTCCTTCCCCCTTGCTCGCCAGTCCAAGCATTCAAATCACCTCCTATCAAAACCAACTCTTCCTTCTTTTCCTCCATCCACCTCCTTATTGCTCTCCAACCTTCCTCTTCCCCTCTTCTTCTATATATACAAGCCACCGCCATTTTGACTTTTCCAATTATAATCCTTCTTACCATTGTTCCATCCTTTTCCTCCCTATCATTCTCTGTTCTCCCTTTTACCGCCAGTTCTTTTCTCACCCCTGAGACCATGCCGCCAATCCCTCTACCTTTAACGTGTTCCTTTCTTGCTTCTTGCATTGTCCACACATACCCTTTAGGTAACAGCCTTTTCATCCCCTTGCAATCCTTCTAATCTGCCCAAATTTCACTCATCATAATCACATCCCATTTTTCTAACTCCCTCCAAAAACCTTCATTCTTGTTCTTCAAGCCTGACACATTCCAGGAAGCTATTTTTTCGTTTTTCATATCCCTTCCCTCACCTATCCTCCTTACTTTCCTTCCGCCTTGCTTTTTGGAAACCCCTCTGTTTGATCGCTAACCTCTTTTGTATCTTCCTTTTTTCTACCTTTCTCAACTCTTTTTCCCTTCTTCCTTATTTCTCCTGATTCCTCGTCCCAGAACCATTCCTCCCCATTTATCCATAATCTGCCTCTCCCTATCCATAGCATGTGCCCCTTTTTCCTCTCTATACATGCCCTCTGGTCTATTTGCCATCTCCTTTCCCTCTCCCTTCATGTCAGATCCTCTTCCATTCTTTCCCTTCTTCCTTTCCATAATTTTTTGTTCTCAACAATTTTCTTTTTCTCCTCCTCACTCCCTACTTTTGCTAAAAATATTTCTTCCTTTCCTTCCTTCGTCCCTCCTATTCTCTCAACTCCTTCTACCCTTACCTGAACTCCAATATCTCTCAGAAGATTTATGATTTCCGCCTACCCTGTTTCACTCTCCATTGTCAATCCCTTAATAATTATGTTATTTTTTCTCTTTGCCTTTTCTTCCCCTTCCAATCTCCTTTCAATGTCACTTAGTCTCTTCTTCAATCTTTCATTCTTATTATGCACGTTGTTATTACTCCCTATGTCTATTTCCGCACCCTCTGTTTCTTTCCCCATATGCTCATTTCTCAATTCTAAGTTGTTCACCCGTTCTTCCAAATGTTTTATCTCACTATTTCTCCTTTCGTCATCCTCTTTCTGCCTATTCGCTATGCTCTCTAGTTTACGCGATACCTTATCCTTCTCCTCTTTCCAGAGTTTATCCCACTCCTCCCACTTCTCTCTTACTTTTCTGACTTCCCCCCTTACAACATTTCCCTGCCTATTCATATCTTCCAAGCTTTTCCTTGTTTCCTCTCTAAACCCTTTTATGAGAGCCTCTAATTTTTCAAACATCCCTTCGTCCCCCTATCTCTATATGGTGTTTTCCGTTTAGTGAGTTTATTCCTGACTTTCTTGCTTCCTTTGTCCGTTTCTTACTCATCGTCCCCTTCCTCTCTTTTTCTTTTGTCTTCCCCCTTACTACTGGTCACGTTTCCTTTTTTTCGCCATTCGTCTGAACTCCGATTCGAGCCCGCGCTGCCTAGCTTGTTCAGGCGTTGTAGGTTAGAGGGCCTCCCGCCTTTATGGCCCGTACCTGAATCCCTTCTCTTTGCCGTCCCCACCATAGTCGGCGTCTTAAACGTCTCTTGACCGCTACCGCTACTGTCATCTTCGCCCTTCACCCCACTAACCGAGCTCGCAACCACCTCAGGAATTGCCTCATCTCCCGCCTGTCCTCTGGCGCCTGTTTGCGGACTTCTTACCGTCGGCATCCCGGCATCCCACCTTACCCACTGTTCCACGACGCTACCCTCACTTCACCCGCCAACCTCTTACCCCCCTTGACCGAAAACAATTTTTTACTCCTAACCTCAAAACTTTCGTACCCTCCAATTTCCTTGTCTCACAACTCACTTTCAACCTTTACACCCTTGCCTTCACTCACCCTTCTTCCTTCACACCTGACCTCCGCAGTCAATGCCCTTTCTGCTTCCACACACGCTGATTCCCTACACCAAAGCCAAGAAAACCAACACTTGACACAAAACAGTTCTCTCGCGATCGGTACTTACTTACTGCGAGGATAATTACTATTTTAAATTGAATCATAGTGTTGTGTATCCATTTCTTTCTTTCTTCCTCCCTAACCGCAAATCATCACGTTGTTTCCAAAATAAAACAATTACTTGAAGATTCTAGCATCAATTCTTGAAACTCTACTGCAATTCTCTCACAAGAACATGACCAGTTTACCGTGACGTTTTTAGCCGGCTCCCGCGGTCGGATCCCCGTTACCATTTCTACACGGAAAGAAACAAATATTAGAGTAATCATGATGAATAGCATTTCCACTTTATTTGGCAATATCTGAATGAGCAAACCGAGGTCGAGGTACAGAAATACATGTAAGATACATTTGATATAATAGCGTTGAACATAACGTATGAAAGTTGGCATTGCAGACAAAATCGAGTGCGAAGTACGAGGTACGCGCTCAAACTTGCGAGCCAAGCGAGCAACCCGCTATTACAAGCCACTGTTTTGTATTAAATTCAACTTTTCTGCTTGGAAATTCAACAATTTCGTTGAATATTCACTTTTTTGTTGAAAAGTCATATTTTCGAATCGAAAATTTAATTGCTTTGTCGAAAATTTGGTTTGTTTGAGAATTCATTCTTTTGTTGTTGTTAAAGATTCAATTATTTTGTTGAAGATTCATATTTCTAGCTAAAAATTCATCTCTTTGAAATTTTGGTTGCGAATTCGTATATTGGGTTGAATATTCGTCTTTTTCGATAGAAAATTATTCTTCTTGGTTAAAAATTTATCTTCCTAGTGGAAAACACAAATATTTGTTTGAAAAATGCATCTATTCAGTTGAAAATTCAATATATTTCATTCCACTTAAATTCCACTTTCAAGAGTTAATTCTCAATTATTGTTCATAAATTAATTGAGTTTAGATGCAGGAGAGGTTTGCACTTGTACGCAACGCGATTAGTAAAGTTTCAATTTAAATCTCCGATAGCAACTGTTGCAATTAAATGTTCGATGGCAATCGAATTTCATGGAATTAGTGACGAGATTACAGCTAAGTTTGATTACCCTATGTCTTATGTCTAACTATGTATGAGACGATAATAACAAGCCAATTAATTCCCTCTTGCATGTCGAACCGACGATCTTAATGGTGATTAGTATATCGTGACTAACCAGGTTTGTCAGCGGAAACAGTATAATGGTTATGAACAAGCCTATTCTTCCGAATCTAATAGGGCCAATTTGAATTAAAATATCCATTAAATAGAAAAATATAGCAAAAACGTTTAATTAATTCTCACCTAGAAAAACAGAATTTCGCTTTATCATAATTTATACTTTTTACATGACTGAAACATTTCTTTTGGCATGTTCATACATTAGAATGCAAGTTTGAAGTTAATGATCCATTTTTATTGATACAAAGCTTCTTCTCTTTATTATTTACAAATCTTTAGAGACTTTTTATTTGGCATGACATTTGCCAACAGTAGATAAGAAACAGTAGAAAATCGAAGAATTGCGAAAGACTTCGATGTTCAATCAGCAGCTCTGCTACTGTCTGGCAGTTTTTTCAAGTTGAAGTTTGTGTTTGCTTATTTCGATTCGTGACGTTTCTGAATTAAGCCTTTTGTAATTATTAAACCAAAAAATAGTGTGAATTTGTAGTTATTAGAAAGTCCAGAAACTTTATTTGCGTTAAGATGTCACTCGAGAAAGATATTTTTAGTACTAAAGTATGTACAAATTTTGCTCTTTTCTGGCATCACAAGTCAGGTCAAACAGTATGAAGATCAAACGTCTCGTATCAATCGTGCCAATCTCACGGAATATCAGAGATAAACTAAATGTGAAGAATGTAAGCTTTTATGATTTCTGTAAATTAATAATAGTTTCAACTATTATTTACTCAATTAACTGATTTTTATTGTAAGTATACTGATGATAAATTATAATTAGCGAGGAAGAAGTATGCCCAGCATCAATACTGGAAATTATTATCTATTTGTGTAAAAATCGTACCCTTATGACCGGATCTAATACAAATTTTTAATACAGCTAGCTGGCTAATATCGTTGTATTTTTGTCTATAGGAATATTCAATTGATGTTTATTTTGTCAGATTAGAACATTGTGCGTGATATGCGCGCACTAATTACCCTTTCTTTAGAGAAAAAAACTTGGTTCATTTTCCGGCAGAATGACAAGAAACGTTTTCTTATAGATTGTACAGAAATTCTTATATGGTTTGAAAACTTTGCATATGATTTACAGCAGTTCATCTAATTATAACGAGCGAATTCCAGTAATTTCAATATGAATGTCACCAATTTTTTTAATTTACATGTGTACAATAGCAGCAGATTTCCTTTTATTTCAAGGTCCTTGAAACGTCTGAATATTATGTATTCCAATTGGTAACGGTTTAGGCGGTCCCGATTCCCGCAGTTGAAAAAGTCATAGTCGGTTAGCATGTCAGTGTTTTTCAAGTGCCTTTCAAGTGTTTTTCTTGACGTACGACGATTCTCCAACTGAAACTCAATATAATAGATCAAAAAACGACTGAAGTATTTCGCGGAATAGTGAGTTTTCCAGCATGGCTTCGCGACCATGCTAGGCTAGACGTGGAAATGGCAGCCGTCAGAAAGCTTAGCATATGTGGAACTGCCACTGCACACGCGTTTTTGGAGAAAATAATCCAAATGTGAAAGTAAATTACAAAGGTCTGAGTATGAATAGTTTTCAAGTGTAGATTGCTAGAATAGGTGAAAATTTCAGCCGTAAGGAAGGTTATCACATGGGACTGCAACTGCATACTAGACTTTATTCTAAACACAAAGGTAACTTCTAAAGGTCTCTATCCACATATAGAAATAAATAGGTGGTACAACAATATTTATGATTAGATGAACCCTATTTCATTCCTGGTATAGATACAGCCATACAGGATGTTTATTTTTGCCATCCGATTCTTGTTGATTATGAAGGCAGACGCGCAGGCGCGAGCGAGATGCCCCTGCTGTAAACAAAACAAACCAATTCGGTTGAATTATTCATACAAAGGGTATTGCTAAACGTAAGCATTTTACAGATAGTTAGTTAGACTCAGGTATATGTTTATAGAATCACACATTCCATATAATAGCAACACATATATTACAGTTTTGTACTACAAATATGAATAAGTTGTATTTATCATATTTCAGTAAGTGTATTTCATACTCTTTGTGATTGACTCAAACGTATTATATTATGAATATACTCGCAATTTTTTAGCCTACGATCCTATGGTTAAATCAGCGTCACCATTCCTATAAGTGGATATAGTAAAATTTTTCTAGTGTTTTGTGAAATAAAATCAACCATCCGAAATTTGAGGTGAGAGTACCCGCTTCAGATCAAATCGATCTGATTTACTTTCTTGTTTAGCCTGTTTTCTCGAAAACGTCGTGAGACGTATTCCCATGACGTCGTGAAAAAATACTTAATTCAAGGCTTTCCGCTCTTCGGGCAATTTTTTTCATTGGTCAGCCACTGCCGCGGGCGTGACCGTACAGGGACCTTGGCAGGAGGTGATAAAGCTGCGCAACTTCAAATAAGTGCGTGTAGGGGGGTTAGACTAAGTGACTTTTAAAATAAGCGATCTTTCAAATAAACGGGAGTTCACTGTATTTTGAATTACCAAATTATTTGTGTCATTAAAAAAATGAGACTCGCCACGTGTGAGATATCCGACACCGTACTTTCAACATTTTTATAATATTAAAAAAAACATAAAGAATATATTTTCAAGGTATTTTCATCAAAGTAGAATTATATTCGACTATTCAATTTGATTCGAACTTTCTAGAAGCAGAGCTGCCCCACAATTGCTAAAGTCACCTTTCTAAACCAAGAGATTACTTTGGTCACTTTTCTTTCAATAAAGTAAAACAAAGAATACAAGTGTTAACCAGTATTGAATTCAGGTCCAGTGGCGGCGTAAGGGGGGGGGGGCGATGGGGGCGGTCCGTCCCGGGTGCCAGCCCCTGTGCCAAGCACCAAGGGGTGCCAATAAAGGGCAATAAGGGGTGACAAAACCAAATTGTCACCCCGCAATGGATTTTTTTTCGTTTCAATTTTCTAAATTCAATTTTAAGACTTTAAAATTCACCTTAATTTCCTACGCATTATATTACATTCCTATTGAATAATTTTATTCGCTCCAATTATTCTAAATTCAATGAAATTTTTTCGGATTCTACAGAATTTTGGCTTATTCAATTAAATATTTTAAATTCATATTAAATTCGTATGAATTTTGTTGAATGCTCTGAAATTCGGTAGTTCAAGCCCACTCAGTATGCACATACGCAGTGTCGGTAATCCGCCTGGCATCATCTGCTGTCGTCTGCTTTTACTGAAGTTGAGAGAAGTTTGTTCCAGCACAAAAACGGGAAGTGCAAAAGAATATCATTTTTTGAATCACTGATTACAAATCTAACGTCAATATTTGAAAATTCAAAATGGCGGACCAAATTGTAAAAGGAAACGCCTACCCCGAAAGGGAAATGGCTTAATGGTATAATAATAATAATAAAAACCGAATTGACTAAAATTTGCTACAAGGGGGTTTTTCAGGTCGCTGATTTTAAATCTGGGGTCAAAATTCAAAAATTCGAAATGGCGGATCCAATATGGCGGACAACATTGTAAAAGGAAACCGATTTGACTAAAGAATGCTACTCGGGAGTTTTTCGGTCGCTAATTTCAAATCCAGGGTCAAAATTCAAAATGGAGGATCCAACATGGCGGACCAAAATTGTAAAAGGAAACCGATTTGACCAAAATTTGCTACAAGGGGGTTTTTCGGGTCGGTGATTTCAAATCCGGGGTGAAAATTTGAAAAATTTAAAATGGTGGACCAAAATTGTGGAAAAAAACATATTTGACTGAAAATTACCGTTTTTGGGTAGCTAAAAAATTGAAAAGTTTAATAATAGCGGATCAAAATTCTCCAAACCACTTTTGCTGTATTTTTCCTAGAAATTAAGCGGCTTTCTAAATTTTTCAACACATATATTTGTAATAATAGTTTTTGCTAAAAAACAAGATTTGATTATTCGACAAGTTTAAAAAATTTAGAGCAAAAATGGAGAAAAGAATAATACAACCACTACAGTGATCAGTCATGTGAATTATTGTAGCGTTTATAACATTGAGGTGTTTAGAACATAAGATTCAAACAGCAGAACACAAGTTGAAACAAAATAACATTCTAATTTCTAATTACGCAATCATAGTAATCCTTGAAGAGGTACCTGGTATCTGATACGATACGTTGATGCTTCTTTGGTAGAAAGAACGATTAAAAGCATCTATCAACTAAGATAATTATCTTCATCGCTTTCGCTACTTTCTGTATCACTTTCATTGTTCAACGAATCACTTTCCTCACTCATTGAAATTTAATTCGCGATTCAGTAAGAAATAATACAACTAGATATCAGAGATTACCCGACAGTTGGGTAAAATGAGATGTTGATTACCTACCAGTTAGGTACAATGAGTCGAACGGTTAGGTACAGTTTCAATCATAGAAAACAAAGTCTACCTCTCTAAATATGTGAATTCTACATCCCAGTCATGTAAAATTTCATGCGCCAGAAAAAAAAAAAAACATTCTTGCTACAAACTGATTCTGTGGAAGGTCAGCCACTACTACTAACAAACACATGCCTACACATATCGTGCAATTCATAAGTAAATTGTTGGTACATATACACAATTTAACTTGACAATTACATTAAATTGCGATACATAACATACGATATAGTCGCACGCTTTCAACGATATTAGCGCTATTAAAAATCGAAATCGCTGCGACGGGTTTCGAACCACCTAAGCTAGGTTCAACGCGTTCTACCGCACACAACTAAACCTCACGGCTAACCTACACTTAAAATATCAGGAAAAAAATCTCGGCTATAAAGTTCAAGTACAAGTACGTCAGGGCCGTACAAAAAAAATATCTGGTCCTCGTTTCATCGACATTTGTCATTGTAACATTTTATTAATTAGCGGGCTTATAAATTTGTAAGAAGTAAATAAAAACATTGAATAATTTTTTATTTAAAATTTTCTAACCTTGAAACATTAAATTATTTAATTTTCAATACTTCAAACTTTGGCATGGTCTACTTTATAAAAATAATAGAACATAATAGAACATTATGCGTGCCATGCGCGCACTAATGACTGTTTCTTTAATAAAAGAACTCGGTTCATTTTCCAATATTTTTTTATAGATTTCACAGAAAATATTATATTATTTGAGAATGTTGTACATGATTTACAGAAGTTTCCTTATAATAGCGAGGGAATTCCTCCAGTGAATTCAATATAAAGGACAATTTTTTCCACTTACTTACAATTCCTTCTTTTGGTGGAAAATTAGTTTTTTTATTGATAATAATTGTTTTTCAACTAAAAAGTCAACTCGATTTTGTTTTTAAATTTTTCTATAGACATTTAATCTTTTTGGTAGAGAATTTATTTGTTTTCTTGAAAATTTAAATTCTTCTACGGAAATTAAAGTTATTTGCTCAAAAACTTATTTCTCTATCTGAAAATGTAACTAATATATTTTTTGTTGAAAATTTAGCTTTTTCAGTTAGAGATTTATCTATTTTGTTGAAAGTTTGTCTTTTTTTGTAGATAATTAACCTTTCTAGTTAAAATTCATGTATTTACTTAAATTTCTTTGGTTAAAATATATTTTTTTCTTATTGATAATTAATTTTTTTAACTAATTTAACTCAATTTCTTATCGAGATTCTTTTACATTCAAACTTCATCTTTTTCGTAAAATATTTATCAAAAATTCATGTATTTTCTTAAAAATTATTCTTTTTTGGTAGATAATTAATCTTCTCGGTTGAAATTTTAATTTCTACAGTTGAAAATTATCTTTTATATTGTAAATTAACTATTTTAGATAAAAATTTAAAAATTAGTTTTTCGAACTAAAAATTCAAACATACTCCATTTTTCGATTTTTTTATAGCTATTACATCTTTTCGGTTGAAAAATTAACTATTCTGTTGAAAATTAATTTTATTTGTTCACAAATTTATCTCTCTCTTTGAAAATTAAAGTATCCTATTCTTTGTTTAAAATTTATTTTTTAGTTGAAAATTTGTCTTTTTTTATCGATAATTCATCTTTTTGGTTGGAAATTTACCTTATTGGTGCAATGTTGTTTTTGTTTGAAGATGCATTATTTTAGTTGAAAGTTTATTTCTTTTGTTGAAAATTGAATCAATTTTATTGAAAATATGTTTTTTTGTTGTTGTAAAAAATAATTTTTACAACGATAAAGGTAGCTACTTCATTTGTGCTAGAAAATTGATCTTTTTAAGTTGAAAATTCACTTATTTTATCGGAAACATTTTCTCTTTTATGAGAAATTCAATTATTTAGGTAGAAAATTCATATTTTTTCGTTATAAATTCAACCTTGTTTTCAAACATCAGTCTTCGGGGATCTCCCGCCTTGAAGTTCGAAGTCAGTTGTCCAGTGCCGTCCGATGTTTTTTTATCACCCGCATCTTTATACGTCAATTTTTAAATACATTCTACTTTTATTTAGTGACTTAATGAGTATTATCCACTGAGAGAAAAGGATAGTCTATATATTTGAATATTTTCTGAAATTCTACAATATGAACCGAAACTTAAAAATGTTAAAGTGTCTACGGGGGACTTGGCTTTAAACTTCAGACCTGAGAATGTTGACGTCCCTAGCGATTCTCATTTTACCTTACTGTTGTGTAATTCCTCTCCTAATGAAAGTGAAAATCTCTTTAAAAATTCTGCAATCTATACTTTCTTTTAAGTGAATCGTTAATATCACACAAAAGTAAACTTTATATCATCCATTTGATTAAAATTTACAATACTTCACGTTATTTTATATTAAACTGGTATTAAAATAATACAGCCCTTATATCAATTATTAGGGGAGAGTGGGGGGTTGTGGTCCACGCTTAGTTTTCAAGACACTAACATATCTAAACATCGATAAATTGTCAATGTATGAACTGGTATTTGTAGTAAACTTGTCAATACATCAACTGGCAACCACAATTAATAAAATTCGTTAATGCGCGAGAAATATTTAGGATGACGTAAATCTTATAAAAATTGATATTTGTGATTTTAGTGGGGAGTTGTGGGCCATGACAACAAATAATAGTAAATTGCATATTCCAGTAGTTTATGTTCACTAAAATTGCAGTAAATTAAAATTAATGATTTTAAAAAGATTTAAAAAAATTATTCTGATTCACAATGTATGCAAGTGTAATATCCGGTCCTCATGTTGGCACAATTCAAGTGCACAGCACGATCGCACATGTTGCAGTGAACTTTGTTGTTCCGATTTAAAATCATTGGCATTGTGCCCTTGCAGATAATGCAAAAGTCTTTTCAGAACAAGAGAAAAGAAGTTTCACTCCAATAATGGTGGACCACAACTCCCCACAGCCGACATTTACGAAATGACCGAATTGCCATACACAATGAATGTTTTCCCGAAATTGTTTGATTGAATTTAAAGCCAATTGCTCAAGAAATATTTTGCAAAAACGTGCCTTCGAAATCTGCTGTAGAACGGGACTTCGAATATCAACCACTTGAGTTGTACAACAACTTTTATTTTGATTTCTATAATAACAATGTCAAAATACTAACTACGCGTGTTGAGACTATGAGTCGAGTTCACAAAGTTAGCTCACACACAGAAAGTCTTTTGGCAGTGGTTAAAGCAGTCCTACCACCCACAACATGGTGGACAATTGTGTCAATTTTAATGAACAAATTTTCTCCGTGTGCTAGTTACATCTTCCTCTTTATTTTCTCTGGAAGGTATTTTCAATTTAAATGTCAAAAAAGGTATATTATATTAGTCTACTATAATTCTCAAAGGTTTAAAAATAATGAAGAATGAAATTAATTTAATTACCTTGCGTGAATGTAATTGGCTTTATTAATTTATTCAAAAGTTTACCATTCAATAATCAAAATAACCTAAAGGTTATAATACCACATAAAAGCAAGATGAGAAATATAATAGATTAATTGTAAACTATATTAGCAATATTTGTGCACCTACTCCTCTTTGATGAATTTTTTTAGGGCTTCTGAAACGTGTTTTCGTTTGTGAATTTTTATTCTTTTGTCTATTAACTCAATAGAAATTTTAGGATCCGTGAGATATATGGCTCTATCAAATACATCTATAATTCGATTCTCTTGCTTCCCGGGTAGAAGAAATTTGGTATGGGATGGATCTAGGAAGTATAGGCAGTATAGATAAAGTATAGCTGATGTTCAGTCAAAGTATGGCTAAAGTATATCTTTTAAGTATAGCTCAAGTATGTAGATTATTTCTAAAGTATAGGGAAAGCATGGCTATAATAGATATAGCCGTATAATTGCTTATGAGAGTTAATCAGTTATCTGAAATACATGAAAATAGAGATCCAGAATCATGATTTTCATAATGTCAAAAAATATTGATTGAAAATTCTAAAATAAGTAAAATGCAAATATGTCAAATTTTAATTGCAACATAAATTGTTTCACTTCATGAAATTTAACATTAAACATTTCACCTAAGTAACAATTTTATTGAACCTTTTTATGCTATTGATATTATGTTTAGGAATCAAAGCTTCTGGATCTCTTACCAATACATATGACATAAAAGTCACATAAGTAGTCCATTGTATACCCGTTGCATAATGTATATCCTCAAGAACAATATTCAAAACATAGTTGACTCACGAAATCATTTGAATCACGAACTTTTAAAATTTTTGGACGTGCTGTCATTTATGATACATGACGTTTTATCACGTTGCTAGGGTATATTTGAAGAACAAATGAGTACAGTTCTATGTCCGATACTTTCGCCATAATAAAGTATAAATGAATCATAATCTGCACTTAAGTTTAGATAAAGTATATCCCATACTTCAGCTATACTTCAGTCATACCTCAGCTATACTTTAGATATACTTTATCTACACTATTTCAATATACTTGAAGTATGGGATCGTCTCATTTACCATACATTTTTTATACTTTGGAAAGTCAATGATTGATCACTGCCATACTCGGTTGTTTTGTCGTGAATGTGAGATGAAATTCTTCCTGTATAACTTGTGCCACGATTCGTTGGCGTCTTCAGCATAACAAGCTACGGGTAATGGAAATTCTCAGGCAATCTCGCACCCGTGCTTCAACATTTTGTGGACAGTTGAGCTCATTCTGGCCCATGGATAAAGTTCGTAATGGCGACATTAAATATTCGAACCTCCCGAGCGAGAATTTCCAGTCAAATTGGTTTTGTTTTACAACTGTGTTCCGCGTTTTTTTAATTCTGGAATTTTGACTTTAGATTTCAAATCAGCCACCCACAAACCCTACGATAGGCTATTTTAGGACAAGTAAATTTTGTTCTATAATTTTGGTCCACCATATTGGACTCACCATTTTGAATTTTTGCATTTTGACCCCGGATTTGAAATCAGCGACCCGAAAAACCCCCTTGTAGCAAATTTTAGTAAAATCGGTTTCTTTTACAATTTTGGTCCACCATATTGAACTCATCATTTCTAATTTTTTAATTTTGACCCTGGAATTGAAATCAGCGACCCGAAAAACCCCCTTGTGGCAAATTTTAGTTAAATCGGTTTCCTTTTACAATTTTGTTCCGCCATATTGGATCCTCCATTTTGAATTTTGACACCGGATTTGGAATCAGCGACCCGAAAAACCCCCTTGTAGCAAATTTTATTAAAATCGGTTTCCTTTTACAATTTTGGTCCGCCATATTGGATCCTCCATTTTGAATTTTTGAATTTTGGCCCCATATTTAAAATCAGCGACCCAAAAAACCCCATTGTAGCAATCTTTAGTCAAATCGGCTTTGTTTTACAATATTAGTCTGCCATATTGTCTCCGCCGTTTTGAATTTTGTCTTACAACGATGCACATGTCAGATTCGGATTGGGAATGCAACAATCTATATAAAAACATGTATAGCACATAAAACGTGAAATCCAAGCGTTTTTGGTATTCAATGAACGATTTTGATTGCCAAAAATTCCATCTTCAACACAGATTTTCAAGCTCACAATTTTTTTTGAACATTCTCTATAATTTTCCTATATTCGGAATGGTTTTTTCTTTTATTTAAAAAAAAAATATCCGTCTGGGTCATTCCGATCAAAAGTTCTACGATTTTGAGACAGCATTTCGAAAAAGTTCCACTGTGCGCTGTGGTGAGAAAGTTGGACGTGAAATTGTGAAGGTCACAAAGAAACGTCGGTCTGGTGAATCGTATGTTACAAAAAAGGGGATTGTCGTAGCGGAAAAAGGAGTTAGTTTCAAGGTATGTAAATATTGTAGGTTATTTTTCTTCTTGTCATTGGAATTGTATATGATACAATTCGTATAATAACTCTTATAAATCGTATATTAACGTCAAATAATGTCTTTTGCTTCAGTTAACCCGCAAATGCAGTCTGGATTGTCGCAAATTGGAGACGAATGACATCGAGGTTTTGTTCGATCAATTTCATGACAAGTCGACTTATGAGAAGCAGCAGAACTTTCTTGGAGGGTGCATCTTCTGTGTACCTGTTAAAAGAAGAAAAGGTTTAAAGAAGGCTGACGAAGCAGAAGCTTGTTACTCAAAACGCCAAAGGTCCTTTGAATACAGGTTACCCAGAATGGCAAATTCGAGTTACAGGATTTGTAAGTAATCAGTGTGCCAAATCTTCCAAATTTCCACGAAACAATTGGAACTCTTGTACACCAAAATCGGAAAGGGAATGTTCAATTTGTCAGAAAATCGTGGTGGCCCTTGACAAATCGGATAGAGAGCTGAGTCGATTGATAAAATGATGGATCACATTTCCCTATTTCCCGCAGAAAATGGGCATTATAACCGCAAAGACAGTCATGTGAAATACCTCTCCGAAGATCTCAGTATTTCTAAGATGCTTCGAGACTTTCAAATGCAGCATACGAATACAGCAACAGAAGAACTTCCACCTGTAAGTCGTAGGCGGTATCATAAAGTTTTTAGAAAATATTTCAACCTATCCTTCAAGCGGCCTAGGACTGACACTTGCGGGACCTGTGACGAGCTTAAAATGAACGAAAGCAGTGCGAATGATCCTGAAACTAAGAGAGCAGCCACTCAGTTTTTACTGAAACATCACATCGAGTTGTAAAGTAGCGAAAAAATGTTTAAAAGTGACAAAAACAATTACGATAAATATGTTGTGAGCTTTGATCTTCAACAACAAATTAGTCTCCCGACGCTATTACATTCAGCAATGTACTACTGCAGACAGCTGAGTGCTTATAACCTTGGTGTTCACGACGAAAGGAAAAATAAGGACACAATGTGCTTGTGGAGCGAGGATTTTGGAGGACAAAGGTCCACGGAAATCGCGACTGCCCTATACGATTACGTAAATCAAATCAAAGGCCACACTTACATGGCTCCTGACAGGGACTTCTGATTAATAGAGAAATCGAAAAGAACGAAGAATTTTTACACTCTCCTGAATGTTGCCCAGATGATTGGGGCAGCTGAGATCAAAAATCCCTCCATGATAATGATAAAGGATGGGTTTTACGACTGTAAATCCGTTGCAGGTACTGCATTCAAAACCAACAACGTGTTATCAATCAGCAATGCTGTCCAGATAAATCTGACGAAGCAACAATTCAGAGTTGTCGACATCTCCTTTGACTACACCGAAACGTGGACCAAAAAAAAACATCCCAAAAAGGGTGAGTATTTCTCTTTATTTACAATTTTTGAGAAAGGACTTACTTACTTTACTAATGGAATAGATTATTATTTTACAGATTATGGCGTAGCGTTTTTCGAAGGACTCGCTCTGGGAAAGACGACTACTGGATCTGGCCTCAGTAAAGAGAAAATCAAGGATCTCACAGCTATGTTGCCATACATGCCACCCTCTGCTAGGCAGTCTTATGAAAAAACGCTGGAAAATCAGGCATAAATTTGAAAATAGAGAAAAACATCGGTTTATTTACGTTTTCCGACTTTCCTGATAAAAACTCTTCAATTTTTCACTTTCACTTTTTACACTTTTCTACTTTTCTAATAAAAAGACTTCGATTTTTTTAAATGGAAAAATGTATTACTTCATTTTCTCAAACCTTAAGACCGTTTCCTATTCATATTCCTGTTCCCAACCTTCATGTTATACATAAATAAATATATGTTCCACGTTTCAGGCACAACATCAATTTAAACTAGATTTTATCCATTCACACGCTTTTTCGTCTTCTACAAACTCCATTTCCTCGGAAGTAAATCAATTTCTTCCATTAAACTTTTCTTTCCTGTATTCAGGATACCCATATCTCGGGAGCATACATATTTTTTTTTAATTCAAAGTTAAATTTTTTATTGCGATTCGAAGCCAAATTTCTGATGTGATACAAGTCTAACCTCAAAACTGAAACCTAATTTTCTCAAAACCGAATTACCTTTTTTTCAACAAACTTTTTTCCGTGCATTAAACAACTAAACATCTCCGGAATATATTTTCAGTTTTTTTTTTAAATTGATTATTTAATTTTTTATCGCTGTCCAAAGACTACTCGGACAGTGCGAAAAAAAATGTCAACCCGATTTTGTTAACTTTGTGCTATATTACCTCATAACTGGTAAGTTATTTGTTATCAAACTTTATAGCTATCGATTCAGAAATGCGTCAGATCAAAAGCGTATTTTTGTTTTTCGTTCTAATTGCGAATTTGATTTTACAAAATGTTTTTTTCCTCTCCTGTAAAAGTTCCATTTGGCCCTTACCTCCTTCTGATCTGCCACCCTTCATTTCTACATTTTCATTGCATTATTTGAATTTAAATCATTATTTTTGGAAACAAAAACTTATCACAAAAGCATCTAATTTTTGCTCTTTCTATTAAAAATTGGAGCATTTTAACATCTTGATCCTGTGATATGAAAAATTTCACTTCAAACCTCGACACTTCAGAAGTTTTACATATTTTTCGAGATGAATAACTCTCAGGATGAAAAATGGAAGAATCTGGGATTTATATAGAATATTTAAAACAGTTCTTGATCTAATCACCATGTGAATTTTATGTGGGTACATTTCACTGAAATTTTATAATTCGACTTCTTTCAAAATCAGTTCCATATTTTGTACAATAAGGATTGAAAATAGTGTGAATTAATTATTTCAAAAGATCAGTATCATCAAGCTTCGAAGATGTTAAAATAACTAACGTTTAAACATTTTTGGTTTTAGGAAGTCACGTAATTTACATAGCTCATTAATTATGCACTTTATAATCAGTAAATTTTCAATTACATGTCATTTTAAGTCAAGGAAATTAAGTTCAAGAAATAATTCAAATTGAAATGCAGTGCTATGTAGATTTGTAGAATGACGAGTTAACTTCGTTACCAAATTCAGAAATTACGTTATCAAAGTCGTACCAAATTTCCAAACCTCCCAACAGCAATTCTTGAACTATTTTTAAAATCTTCATTTTAGGAAAAAAAACGGTATTAATGCGAAATGTACATGGTGATGAGATTAGGAATTGATTATTATAAGAACTCGTCTCGGAAAATATGAACTGGAACTGAATTGTTAATCATGTGAGTGAATTTGGCACAATTTCTTCAATGAACCTTCAAGGATTGTAAAATAATTTACATAAATATTTTCACTATCATATTCTGGTTAAACTAATCCTCATCGATTCGTCAGGTAATAAATTTGAATCGTATGTTATTTAGAAAAAATGTCAGAATTGATAACGATTTAACGAAAACGCTCTAAAATTTTTTATTTTGGTTGAAAATATCTGGTTAACGAACTTAACCTTCGTTTTAGGACCCTTGAAAAGTTTACCAAAGGCTGACTCGATTGGACAAATCCTTCAAAAGATAGCGTGGATACAACATTCAGGTAACCATACAGACATACATAAATACAGACAGACATACAGACAGACATACATGCAGACAGACAGACACCGACAAAATTTTATGATTTTCGGACTCTGGGAGTGCCGGAACATAAAGATCCGTTAAAAACCAGAGATCGAAAATTTGGACGATTACAATACACTCTCATGAATGAGAATGTAAAAATTATAAATAGCATTTCTCCATACAAATCAACATGAAAAGTTACTTTTTAAATTAATAAATAATAATTATTCAAAGGTCCTCTTTCATCCTAGTACATGTCCCGTTCCGCCCTAGGCCCGAGGTGGGGCGGGACAAGGTCACTCTTATAATTTTTTGTATTTTTCATTCGTAATTAGTAATTGTTTTAAAGCATTCAACTCTTTGGAAAACTGAAATATAAATGTTCACATTATTTGAATAATAACTTATATTTTAGTACTTATTTACAGAAAGCGAGTACTGCCAAGAAAAAAATAAGCCGAAGCACGGCTTATTGCCCTTACCCCCATGTCCTTGCAGTAATGCGATAAGCGGTTCCGAGGACACGGTTTGGCAGGGAGAGGAGGTGAGTCTAGTGGGTATTACCGTTATTCAGCTCGAGTCATACACTCAGTGCGTGAATGCATTCTCATCTCCTCTCTAATAAAAAAAAACCAGTATAACTATGGACCAGGATTTCAATTTTTCTGTCAAAAGTCAAGATGCAAATTTCAATCAAATAAATATATTTTCGTGATTGAAACACCTCGAAGTACACCAGACCCTCTTTAGAGGAACAATCTCAGGGGTTGCCTGCAAAAAGCCTTCCCGTGTGGAAAAGCAGACTTGAATCATGCTAAAGCCAGTACAGTTTTTTTTCTCAAGCCTGTCCATTCACGCAATACTAGCCTGGCGCTGTCTAGCTTTGCTAAGTTTTTGATTCAAACCTTTTGGCTGTCTAGTTCCAGTCTTGGCGCTATCTGGGATTTCGTTACAAATTTGCATATATAAAGATCGTCCAGATCTTAGCTAGTTTCTAGGTAGAATCACGGTTTAGACTTGAGCAAAAATTACAGAGGTGAATTCAGAAAGTAATCATTTTTGGATGAAAGATTTAGGAAATTACAATAAACAATTGCAAAAATGCTGAAGCAATAATTAGCTGTGCACTATTACATATTTAAGATAGTAACCAATAATTGTTGAAGGTGATCAAAATCTTAATACCAGAACTGCATTCTTAAGAACAATTTTTTTACAGAATGTTTAGAAAATTTTTCTTTCAATTGAATTATATAGTAAAGTTATGGGTGGAGTTCCGAAAAGCGCTTACCTCCGATTGATTTGAACCTCCGTATACCTATGTGTTTTGACATGCTGATCACGCATATGATAGTGAAAATACCCGCAAATTTGATTTTCAAGGTCAAACCCCCAAGAAACTATAAAAACTTCATATTTTTCCGTTTATTTCAGTAAATAATGAAAATTTACAAAAAAGCTTCGAACAAAAGTTGTAGACCTTCTGAAAATAAATATTTTATGTTCAATATGTTTTTACCCTACGACTGACCGTTTTAGAGAAAAGAAGGGAAATGTCCGTACGAAGTGTAGAATTGCTTAGGTCACACACGGCACCCATTCCAACGTGTCATCGGGGCGGGAAGGAACCCCTATGACTGGCAACAGAAATAACTTAGGTTACACATGACCCCCTTTCCAACGCGTCATGGGGTGGGGGGGGGGCGAGAAGTTACCCCTATGACTGGCCACAGAAATAACTTAGGTTGCACACGACCCCCTTTCCAACGTCTCATTGGGAGCGGGAAAACACCCCTGTGACTGGTCACAGGAATAACTTGGGTAACACACGACTCCCTTTCCAACGTATCATGGGGGTGGGAAGGCACTCCTATGACTGGCCACAGAAATAACTTAGGTTACACACGACCCCCTTTCCAACGTCTCATTGGGGAGGGGAAAACACCCCTGTGACTGGTCACAGGAATAACTTAGGTAACACACGACTCCCTTTCCAACGTGTCATGGGGGCGGAAAGGCATCCCTATGACTGGCCACAGAAATAACTTAGGTTACACACGACCCCCTTTTCAACGTCTCATTGGGAGCGGAAAAACACCCCTGTGACTGGTCACAGGAATAACTTAGGTAACACACGACTCCCTTTCCAACGTGTCATGGGGGTGGGAAGGCACTCCTATGACTGGCCACAGAAATAACTTAGGTTACACACGACCCCCTTTCCAACGTCTGATTGGGGGCGGGAAAACACCCCTGTGACTGGTCACAGGAATAACTTAGCTAACACACGATCCCCTTTCCAACGTGTCATGGGGGCGGGAAGGCACCCCTATGACTGGCCACAGAAATAATTTAGGTCACACACGACCCCTTTTCCAACGTTTGATGGGGGGCGGGAAGGCACCCCTATGACTGGCCACATAAATAATTTAGGTCACACACGACCCCCTTTCCAATGTGTCATGGGGGGCGGGAAGGCACCCCTCTGACTGGCCACGGAAATAACTTAGGTCACACGACACCCTTTCCAACGTGTCATGGTGGGCGGGAAGGCACCCCTGTGACTCGCCACATAAATAATTTAGGTCACACACGACCCCATTTCCAACGTGTCATGGGGGGGGGGGAGGCACCCCTGTGACTGGCCACATAAATAACTTAGGTCACACACGACCCCCTTTCCAACGTCTCATTGGGGGCGGGAAAACACCCCTGTGACTGGTCACAGGAATAACTTAGCTAACACACGATCCCCTTTCCAACGTGTCATGGGGGCGGGAAGGCACCCCTATGACTGGCCACAGAAATAATTTAGGTCACACACGACCCCTTTTCCAACGTTTGATGGGGGGCGGGAAGGCACCCCTATGACTGGCCACATAAATAATTTAGGTCACACACGACCCCCTTTCCAATGTGTCATGGGGGGCGGGAAGGCACCCCTGTGACTGGCCACGGAAATAACTTAGGTCACACGACCCCCTTTCCAACGTGTCATGGTGGGCGGGAAGGCACCCCTATGACTGGCCTCATAAATAATTTAGGTCACACACGACACCCTTCCCAACGTATCATGGGGGTGGGAAGGCACTCCTATGACTGGCCACAGAAATAACTTAGGTTACACACGACCCCCTTTCCAACGTTTCATTGGGGGCGGGAAAACACCCCTGTGACTGGTCACAGGAATAACT
>CAKNXH010001302.1:45935-58239 GCA_932178445.1 Andricus quercusramuli
AAAACACCCCTGTGACTGGTCACAGGAATAACTTAGGTAACACACGATCCCCTTTCCAACGTGTCATGGGGGCGGGAAGGCACCCCTACGACTGGCCACATAAATTATTTAGGTCACACACGACCCCTTTTCCAACGTGTGATGGGGGGCGGGAAGGCACCCCTATGACTGGCCACATAAATAATTTAGGTCACACGCGACCCCCTTTCCAATGTGTCGTGGGGGGCGGGAAGGCACCCCTGTGACTGGCCACGGAAATAACTTAGGTCACACGACCCCCTTTCCAACGTGTCATGGTGGGCGGGAAGGCACCCCTATGACTGGCCTCATAAATAATTTAGGTCACACACGACACCCTTCCCAACGTATCATGGGGGTGGGAAGGCACTCCTATGACTGGCCACAGAAATAACTTAGGTTACACACGACCCCCTTTCCAACTTTTCATTGGGGGCGGGAAAACACCCCTGTGACTGGTCACAGGAATAACTTAGGTAACACACGACTCCCTTTCCAACGTGTCATGGGGGTGGGAAGGCACTCCTATGACTGGTCACAGAAATAACTTAGGTTACACACGACCCCCTTTCCAACGTCTCATTGGGGGCGGGAAAACACCCCTGTGACTGGTCACAGGAATAACTTAGGTAACACACGATCCCCTTTCCAACGTGTCATGGGGGCGGGAAGGCACCCCTACGACTGGCCACATAAATAATTTAGGTCACACACGACCCCTTTTCCAACGTGTGATGAGGGGCAGGAAGACACCCCTATGACTGGCCACATAAATAATTTAGGTCACACACGACCCTCTTTCCAACGTGTCATGGGGGGGGCGGGAAGGCACCCCTGTGACTGGCCACAGAAATAACTTAGGTCACACACGACCCCCTTTCCGACGTGTCATGGGGGGCGGGAAGGCACCCCTATGACTGGTACAGAAATAATTTAGGTCATACACGACCCCCTTTCCAACGCGTCATAGGGGGGGGGAAGGCACCCCTGTGACTGGCCACAGAAATAACTTAGGTCACACACGACCCCCTTTCCAACGTGTCATGGGGGGCGGGAAGGCACCCCTATGACTGGTACAGAAATAATTTAGGTCATACACGACCCCCTTTCCAACGCGTCATAGGGGGGGGCGGGAAGGCACCACTGTGACTGGCCACAGAAATAACTTAGGTCACACACGACCCCCTTTCCAACGTGTCATGGGGGGCGGGAAGGCACCCCTATGACTGGTACAGAAATAATTTAGGTCACACACGACCCCCTTTCCAACGTGTCATGGTGGTGGCGGGAAGGCAACCCTGTGACTGGTCACAGAAATAACGTAGGTCGCATACCATGCCCATTTATTTGGTTTTAGCATTAATTTTTATTGTGCAGTATTTTCATGATTTTTAATATTTAATGTTCACCCAGCCTTCCAGGAATTTTTCATACAATTTAAATTACACCGCTGAACAGTTTGCAGTATTTCTGTGATTTTTCATATTTATCGTCTTTTTTCTCGAAAACTATCAGTCGTAGAGTAAAAACATATTCAACATAAAATATGTATTTTTGAAAGAACTACATTTCTCTTGAAATCTTTACAAAATGCCATAAATCATTTTGAATTTCTCCAAGCTTTTCGTATTCTCTGAATTCTTCTGAATTCTCCGAATTCTTATGCATTTTTTGAGTTTATTTGGAATTTTCTGAATTCCTTTTAATTTTCTGAACCCTTTCGAATTCTGGGGAAAATCTTTTGAATTCACTGAATTCATTTGCATTCTCTTAACTCTTTCGAAATTCTGTAAATTCTTTTGAATTCTGCAAATTCTTTTGAACTCTTTGAATTCTTTTGAGTTCTCCCAATTCTCTGAATTTTTCTCCATTTTATGAATTCCTCTGAATTCTCGAAATTCTTCTAAATTCTCAAAGTTCTTCTGAATTTTCTTAATTGTTCTGAATTATCTGTATTCTTCTATATTTTCTGAAATCTTTTGAATTGTCTGAATTCTTTTAAATTTTCTGACCTCTCTTGAATTCCCGGAAATCTTTTGTATTCTTTGAATTCTTTTGTATTCTTTTATATAATTCTTTCGAAATTATCTGAATTCTTTTGAATTCTGCGAATTTCTTTGAACCCTGTGAATAATTTTAAATTCTCTGAATTCTTTGAATTCATCTCAATTTTCTGAGTTTCTCTCAATTTTCTAAATTCTTCTCAATCCTCTCAATTTTCCTAATTTTCTAGATTCTTCTAAATTCTCTGAATTCTGCTGAATTCGCGGAAATCTATTGAATTCTCTAAATTCGTTTGTCTTCCCTTACATGATTTTTTCAAAATGCTCTCAATTTTTTTGAACTCGGTGAATTCTTTTGAACTCTTTGAATTCTTTTGAGTTCTCTGAATTCTCTGAATTTTTCTCAATTGTCTAAATTCTTCTGAATTCTTCTAAATTCTCTAAATTCTTCTGAATTCTCTGAATTCCCTGAATTCTTTAAATTGTTCTGAATTGCCCGTATTCTTCAAAAACGTGCTGCCGCTGATTCAAATTCGACGCCGCAAGCGTGGCGGCGCGGCGGCGTATCGGCGCGCCGACGTAATGTTAAGTACACTTACATGGCACCGGATTTCTTTCCGCCTGGTGATCCGGTGGATTTTGATTGGTTGCGGAAATTCCTGTAACCAACTAGGAGTTAAAGTAATCTGATTTAAATGAATATCTCATGCTGGAAATTGATGTTTTGTTCCTAGTTATTTTTATATTTTCCACGCTGTATTTAAAAAAAAATAATAAACTAGACGTTCAAGCCGCCCGCGCCGCCGCCGAAAAGCGAAGAAGGAGGCGCGCCGTGGCGCCGCCCGCCGCCGATAAAAATTTCTCAAATCGCCGCCGCCGGTCAAAAGTTTGTCGGCGCAACCCTCCATTATATAATGATTTTCCTCAATTCATGAAAGTAACTTTATAGAAGAAAAAAAAATTCTTAATGGTACAAGTTTTCATGAATTTTACAATCACTATTACAAAAATCTAACTCTTAACGAAAAATGCCTTTGGCGTATTGGACTGTAACCCTCTTGAGCCTGAGAGAAAAATAAGTTGTCTCCTTCTTGTTTCAATGTATTTTTCATTATTTTCATTGTTGCTTACAATTCAGAGCATACTTAACATATCAATATTTTCAATAAAAGGTGTTCGGAAAGAAATTGCGGTCGAACCTTCTGAAAAATGAGTAGTTATATTAGACCAAAATTTTGAAAATTTTGTTTTGAAATATCTAATTATTATTCATTATTTGAAGTAATTAAAATCAAATCAAATGATAAATATGGAAATGTGAAACTCCTGAATTCTAAATCTTCAATATTCTAATTACCTTCAGAGAAAAGAAGCCTCGGCAGCTCAGACGATAGCGCGTCAGACTTCCATGAAGGAGGTCTGGGGTTCGATCCACGAGCCAGGTACCAATGGAAATTTTCCTAAGTACTTCTACCGAGGCTTCAGTGGTTAAGAACCCACCTTAAACTGTAGGTCCCCTCAGAAAGAGCTGGTGCCTTACCAAGGATAAACGGGCTCTTTCGAGGGCCTAACCTTGGGGGTCGAAGCCGATTTTGAGAAGACTCGAAAAGGAGTCAGCGATCTTCTTGTGCTTGGTGCTCCTACGGGGGAACCACGCTCGATGGTCGCTTGCAGACTTGGAGTAATGAACACACATACATATGCTTACGTGACACACGAGGAGACTCCTTCGAATCTGTGCATCTAACTGATGACCTCAGAGGGATCGATACGTCCACCCTAGTATGGCCGTATCCCCTCTCTGCGGCCTGCTAGGTAGGCTGCCGAATGTCAGAGTGGGTGAGGATCACTTTTCCTGATCAACAAAGTAGGACGTCATCTACTGTGCGATAAGTATGCCTGGCACCTGAGAGGTATAATCTCTGAACGTTGGCAACAAAAAAACCCACCTAGATCCAAAAACACTTGGCGAAAGATTCGGAGTACTGCCTTGAGAATAAACACGGGTATGGCACGATAGGCTTCATAGCTTGAGCGCCAGGGGTGAGACCTCCGCTCCCCCGCCCACATTACAAGTGAATAACTAGCCTTAGAGGAGGTGAACTCATCATTTACGACAGGGTGGTCGCTGGACCGAAACTGGGAAACGACTGGGATTTTTTTGGGACCGGGAAAAACCGATCAGTTACAGTGAATTTATTTTTTGACAGGAAATTTTACAAACTTTTAGAAGAAAAATCTATCAAATCACTTGGAAAATCACATATATCATATCACATGATATAATTAAATTAAAAATAAGTTGGACTTCTACTTTTTTTACATATTAAGTTCACTTGTTAACTGTTTCAGTTACTACATCATTTAGTTCACGATGCTTAATTCTAAAATCTTTTACTTCATCATTCTTCCATTCAATGTCTTCATTCTTAAACGTCAGTTTTTAAGTGGAAGAATTCTGTTTTGAAGACTTGGAGAAATCAAAATTAGAAGCGTTTGAAATTTAAAATTGTTTGTTATTTATTTTTCAAACTGAACTGTAGTTCAACTGTTAAAAATTATACAATAATTATTTTACAATACGATTGTCAATCTGTTCAAAATTAAACAATTCACAGATTTTAACGTTGGAAATTCAACTTTTTCATAATAATTAAGCTGATCGAAATGTCCGATTGAAACTTTATTTATTCTCAATGTGAAAAAAACTTAAAATTTACATATTCATAATTAAACGCTTTTATTCAATTTAGAATCCCATTCAAATATTGTTTCAGTCTAAAATATTCCATTTTCAACCCATAAATCAAATATTTGAAACTAAAGAATTTGAAACTGAATTGTTTGAAATAGAAACCCTTGAATGGTTAAAATTTCAGAGTGCATAATTTAAACTCTTAACTTTACAATTTTCATTTCGACGTTAAATAACAATCGAAAATAATTGATTTGGGACAACCAAAATTTAAATAATTCACCTTAAGAAGCAAGGAATCTGTTTTTTCGTCGCGTGGGTAACAATCGTTCAGTGAAGATACCTTTCACAAATTGTGAAAATAGAAATCAACACTGTCGATCTAGGGTAACTCCTCGGGTAACAGAAATTCATTAACGTCTTACTCCGATAAAATGGAGTTATGAATCTTTGAAATTTAATATTAAGTTTTCTCTGAAGATAGATCTTCTCTTTCGCTACGCTGGGAACCAAACCAGGTTAAAAAAATTTATAACTCCATCTGTGAGCGAATGAAACGATATTTTTTCAGAGAAAAGTTAATATTAAATTCAGCTCGGGAAGATTCATGTTTAAAAAAAAAACTTTCGAATTTCACAATGGTAATTTCAAAAGAACGGGAATAAAGAACCCCGCACCAAATGTACGGTAAATGGCTTTTCGCGAAAAATTCCCAATCTAATTTTTTTTTTGTATTTTCGAACCTGCAAAGCAATAATCCGAAAGAAAAAGTAAGAAAAATGGACAGTTTTTTAACAAAAAATTGTCAGAGTTTCAATGTTTCCATGTATTTTAATACAAAAATGCTTATTTTAGTGAAACATTTTGTTTTCTCCTGAACTATGTTACATTTTGCTAAAAGTTTCACATTTTGACTATCAATCTTACCGAAACATAAGGTCCATATCTAAGATCTAGAAAGATTAACGGGTTCTTGGGTATACAGCACGTTATGGGGGTGTTTTCATACTTTAAACATCCAAGTATGGAAATCATAATTTCTTAGTAACTAAAGTCACTGAAGATTTTTTATTTAACTTCTAGGGTATTAAATCACTTTCAAATAAGTAAAGGAAGCATTCACAGCACGGATATTATATATTTGCATTCACTTTAATGGTTGTTTTATTATCCCTTGAATATTTAATCCGGAATATTACTTTTTTCTTTCGGATTATTGCTTTGCAGGTTCGAAAATACAAAAAAAATAAGATTTAGAATTTCTCACAAAAAGCCATTTACTGTAAATTTGGTGCGGGGTCCTTTGGTATTTGATTTTTTTTCCGAATTAAAAGAGGCACTTTTTTGGTTTTGAATTTTTAATGAGTGGAAGACTGGAAAATGTTGTATTTTTAATGCTATTATCAAGTGTACGCCAGGTACACAAACTCTTTCACCTCCTGCACCGCCTTTCCCTTCCACTTCCACTCCCCTCCCTTATCCCTTCCCCCTCTTCTTCTGAACTTCATAACCTCCCTCTATCCACCGAAGGAAACGCTCCTTTGAGATCCACAAAAAATGCGTACACTCTCGTCCCCTTCTTCACTAATTCTGCATGCGCTACGTGCTACAGAACGTGGATATTGTCGATAGTACTCCTACCCGCTCTTGAGCCCGCCTGCATCTCCGGCAATATTCCTTTCCTCTCGAGATCCTTACGCAGTCTCTCCGCCACCACCATCGCGTATACTTTACACGCCGTATTCATTAGCGTAATCGCTCTATAATTTCCCTGTCTATCCCTATCTCCTTTCTTATACAGTGGCACTATTAACCCTCCTGTCCACCCTGCTGAGAATCTCTTCCCCTCCATAATTTCTTCACTACCTCCTTCAGCCTCTCCTTAACCTGTTGTGTACTGAACAGCCATACTTTATTCTTTATACCGTCCAGCCCTGTCTCCAGCTGTGCCTCCCCCGCTCTTCTACTTCCACCATCTCTCTTCCATGAATCTGAGCCCCAAAATGATTCATTAAAAAACTCCCTCCACTCCTCACTTCCTACCTTCTCGCTAACCTCCACACTACGCTTCCTAAATCTATTTATTATCTTCCAGACATCCCCCTCTGTCTCAACATTTCCTAACTCCTCTTCCAGATTTTTCTCCTTTTCCTGTTCTTTCTTCTTACACATCAATCCAAACCCCTTCCTCATTTCTACGTACTCCTCCCTTTTCGCAATATCCTCTTTCCACTTATTGAACTTCCTCTTCACATTCCTTTTCATCTTTTTACATTCCCTTTCCCACCACGGCTTCTCCATTCCTTTCTTCTTGTTTTAAATCCCTTCTTTTGCACACACTGTTTCACCTTCTCTTTCAGATTCTACCATATCTCTTCCACCGACTCCCCTTGAAAGCGTACCTTTCTTAACTGCTCTGGATACTTCTCTATTGCCTCCCTTATCCAGGTCGCCCTCTCCCTTGCCGAGACTTCTTCCCCACCTTGTCTTTCGCCACCCTCTGCTCCTATCCACAGACCTAATGGCTGATGGTCTGATTCCACCCTCCGCTCTACTGCAAATTGGTCCGCTCCCTCCCATCCTTGCATATTCATGACCACATAGTCTATCACGGATACACTGACCTTACTCACAGATGTGTATTATCTCTCTTCGTCCCCAGTTGTCATATCATTCGCCACCGCCAAGCCTCTATCCTCCATCCAGTCCCATAGGATCTCCCCCTCCTTATTTATTATCTTATGCTTCGATTTCCTTTCGAAGCTCACCACTTCCCTGTAAAAGCCCCCTTTTCTCCCCATCCTCGCATTAAAATCGCCACCAAGTACCACTATACCCTCCTCTCTTTCACCTAGCGAATCTTCCACCCTTTTTTTAATTCTTTCCATCCCATTCTTATTGTACACTGTCAGAAGCTTACACACTAACCCTTCTATTTTTACTTCCCTCAATTGCACTCCCTTCCGCCCTTCTTCTCCATGAATTTCTTACTCTAATCCATCTCTAATCCCCGTTATAATTCCCCCACTAGCCCTTCCTTTCTTCTTTCATGTGGCCGTCTCCTGGAGTCTCCATCTATGCCCCCTTTGCAGCTTTATCTCTATTCCATCCCATTCCTTTCTTTCTGCCCACGTTTCTACCAGTCCCACAACATAAAATTCCTGGATACACCTCCAGAACTCCTCATCCTTCTTCTTTACCACTGCTACGTTCCAGTACAGCACCTTCACTACTCCTCTACCCTGCATTACCCTCACCCCCCTACTTCCTACGAAAAAAATTCCCCTGCACCTCCTTCAACACCACTTTCTCCTCATCCCACACCCACATTTTCTCGTCTACTTTTATTTTCCAAAATCCTACCTTCGCTGATCTCCCTTCACTCCCCTCCCCCCTAGCCATCTCGTTCAAAAGTCTCTACGTGTATTGTATTGTTTCCGACAAACCGTTAACCATACACAAATAGTCACACACAGTTGAGTTGCTCAATTTTGCCTTCGATTTGACAACCACCCACATTCTTCATGATTTTTTTGTATTATACTCTTTTTTTTTTATACCATTAAGCCGTTTCCCTTTCGGCGAGCCTCTAGGGGTAGGTGTGACACTACCCGATTCGGGTAGTGTTTCTAGGTGGATAGTTTCTTGTAGTAAATAACTACAAGTGTGGGCTCACCACACCCACGACCGCCAACAGCAACGCAGTAGTATTATTCTCGAACGGTCACCCATCCAAGTACTAACCGCGCCCAACACTGCTTAACTTCGGTGATCTAACGGGAACTGGTGTTTCCAGCGTGGTATGGCCGTTGCCATACTCGATCTCGAATATTTCGAAATTCAGTTTTCTAGCAGCTAACTGTTTTCCATGTAGTTTGATTAATTTATTTTCATATTCATTCACGCGTTTGACATTTATAACTGTAATTAATAGGCGAAGGAAAACTTGAACCTTCAGTGAAAGCATATCTAATGTTTGGTGACGGGTGTCAGTCAATGAGATTAATGAAAGAGCGTAAATCTCAATAATGTTACACGCTGAAAGAAGAACCTTATATTTTAATGAAAATCAAGTCAAATCTACTGCTCTTCCAAGTACGTAGATGGACAACATGATAGTTCAGTAAATGTTACAATTATAGGCAACTAAATATGGCTATCATTGATGGTCACCAGTGCCGATTCTCAAGTGGTGCTGACCTGCTGATCATTAGATTTTACCGATTCAGTCGCTATTCCACACTGTTCCTCGATGCTCGGTATTTGTAAGTAACAACGCTTATAATACAATTAAAATTTCGCACGCAACGGGGGGGGGGGGGGATTCGAACGCATGAACCTAAGCACGCAAGTCGATTATCTCAACCACTACACTATTACACGAGTTTCCATCGGTAAAATAATCCCAAAAAAAATTTTTAACTGAGGTCGCAACCTTGGTTATAACTTCTGAATACGCATCCATGCCATCGCGTTCACATGAGAAAAGCTCTCGCATTTTACCTCATATCCATACAAGTCATCTGGAACAGTCCCGAAACACAAACACGTCTTGCTCCAATAAACTCGGAACGGTACGTTATCTGTGAATATGTTGTGCGATCCAAAATTGTGTTATTTATTATAAAACCCCTTCATTGCTGAGTGGGAACATGGATTAATGTGAAGACTGTTACAGAAATGTCAAAAGGGAAATGTTTTTTATGTGATGCAATCCCTCCATTGCTGATTGCGCTATGAATTCGTCCGATGGTCCGCAAGGATAGTTTACGTTGTTACGACTTTGGGGATAAGCTAAGCAAGCCAAGCGGATCGGTAGCATGTACCGATCCTTCTGTAATGTCCACTGTACCACTATTGTAATCTAGGTTCTGTGGATTTTACATATCTTACATTATTTAATACTAGGGAATCGAGGTGTATTTTACTGAAGGATTGTCGTTGAATTAACCTTAACTTCATTGTGATATTTACGAAATGCTAAGTGATTTTGACATTTTCGGCCTCTCATTAAGAGCAGAAGAGCAGTTTTTACGGTTGCGGTTGCAAGAAACACTTTAAGTTTCTTGATAAGTAAATATTACATTTCTTTTTTCTGTGCGTAAGTGCCATTTTTCAAATTCTCCCGGGTGACGAAAAACCTCATTATTTCAACATATTTTCATGAAATTTTATAACATTCAATTTACATGTTCTCTTTTCCAAATTGATTATATTATCGAGTTGAATCTACGAATTCTAATATCCCACAAAGTTATGAGCTCTCAAAGTATAGGGAGATTTAAGTCCAAGGGGCATGGCAGTGCCACTTCTATTAACCCTTCGATGGCAGAGTTACTTCAAAGAATGCTATGGGTTATTTAGTTTAAAATTTAATTTAGTTATGAAAAAACGATTGTAAAATTTGAACAATAGCGAAAAGTGACATTTATCACCAAAAAATTAATAACCATTAATGCAAGCGAAGGGTTAGGTCCATTTTCGCTACAGTATATATTATAAGAAAATATGCACAAGTTTTAATATCCGTAAGTGCTTGTTTATCATTATTTTGCAGGCGTCTTTTGAAACGACCGCATTTATTTCGATTCTATAAAAGTCCGCCGATTAACGAATTCGTAGAACTGCTGGCCCCTGCAGTTTTGCAGCGAGAGTGGAGTTCCTCGGGGCCTAAAGAAGGTGCTCAACGATCCGTGAAACACCAGCAACCGAAGGGCTAGTCACTCAGAAATCAGGAAGTCAGATTAATAATGATTGCCACCGGAATAACGACGACTGCGTACACTATCATAGTTTGAAATAAACCATAGTAACGTAACGTGAAACGAGATCAGACGAGAGTAGTAAGTATTTTCTCTCGGTGTAGAGTCTGCCCGTGTAGAAAAATATCATGACGGTCTGAGGTCGGGCCGGCGCCAGGCCTGGCGATTTGAAGTCCGTCAGGCCACGACGGTCAAGCCTGGCGCGAGCCAGCCGCGTGGCACACGCCAGACCAGACGGTCTAGGTTACGAGGAACGGAATACTTTTTTTGAAAATGTTTCTTTTTCATTTCACATCATTTCAGGCATCTTTTCAAATTTTGAAACCACAAAACAAAATTTCTTCATCGACACTTAAAAAATTTTTATCTATACCCTGCAGGCCCGGGGCAGGCATGCGCCATGCCTTTCGATCAAGACTACGATAAATAAAATACTTCTTCTGATGATGTTTCTTTTTCATTCTGCATCATTTCAGACATCTAATCAAATTTTGAAACCATGAAAAAAAATTCTTTTCTGTCGTCACTTTGGAAATTTTTAGTCATGCCCTGCAGGCCCGCGGCAGGCCTGCGCCATTCCCAGTGATCAAGACTACGATAAATAAAATGCTTCTTCTGATGATGTTTCTTTTTCATTCTGCATCATTTCAGACATCTAATCAAATTTTGAAACCATGAAAAAAATTATTTTCTGTCGTCACTTTGAAAATTTGTAGTCATGCCCTGCAGGCCCGCGGCAGGCCTGCGCCATTCCTTGCGATCAGTACTACGATAAATAAAATACTTCTTTTGATGATGTTTCTTTTTCATTCTGCAACATTCCAGACATCTAGTCAAATTTTGAAACCATGAAAAAAAATTCTTTTCCGTCGTCACTTTGAAAATTTTTAGCCATGCCCTGCAGGCCCGCAGCAGGCCTGCGCCATGCCTTGCTATCAAGACTACGATAAATAAAATACTTCTTCTGATGATGTTTCATTTTTATTCTGCATCATTTCAGACAACTAGTCAAATTTTGGAACCATTAAAAAAAATTCTTTTCCGTCGTCACTTTGAAAATGTTTAGTCATGCCCTACAGGCCCGCGGCAGTCCCGCGCCATGCCTGGCGGTCGAAACTACGAGAAATAGAAATATTTTCCTGATGATGTGTCTTTCTCAATCTGCATCATTTCAGACATCTAGTCAAATTTTGAAAATATGAAACATTTTTTTTTCCATCGACACAGAAAATTCTTAGCCTTGCAATGCAGGCCAGCACCATGCTCGACAGTCAAGACTACGAGCAAAAAATACTCTTTTTGGTGATGTTTCTTTTTCATTCTGCATTATCACAGACATCTTGTCAAGCTTCGAAAAGAAAATGATGTGAATTTGAAACCAGCAGTGCCTAAATGAATAATTGAAATTGTATTTAACGTTGGGTATGTCCATTAATGCATTCCTTCCGGTTTGATTGTTTTTGCTTCTGTGCAGCCATATTCAGGGTGCGTATAACCTCACAAGAAGTAAGGCATTAATGAACGCGAATGTATGAAGACGTCATGTTTCGCGTTTATTTCTGATTTGTATAGTTTATTATTATTGCTCACTAGGCTTACTTCACTTTGACCAATTCGAAAAGTTCGCGGGCCTCCTACACTTTTCCCCTTGAATATTATCGTCTGAAATGTGAGAATAATATCCCCTCCGAGTAAGTGCTATAGGTTTGTGTATACTCTGTTCCCGCAATTGCACTCCAAAATGCATTCATTAATGATCGATTGATGCGCGGAGACGGAGTCGTTATTAGGTATGTATGTCTAAACTTTCCGACCCTTTTTTTTTT
>CAKNXH010001304.1:0-10405 GCA_932178445.1 Andricus quercusramuli
TTCAATAAATTTTTTAACAATTGCTAAGTTATCAGACAACTTTTATGGATAGTTGCTTTATTGATTCTAGGTATTTCGAATTGAATCCAAGTATTTCTCGAAAACCGATACTTTTTTGAAATTTTTTTTTTGTTTTTTTCCATTTTTGTTATAAAATAATAAAAAAACAAAAAACTGTTTCCAAAATTTGCCATGACAGATTTATGCGAAATTTTATTAGCTTTAATTTGAAAAAAAAAACGTTTAAATCGGTTAAAAAGTGGCTTCTAAATATCAATTTGTCCACAGAAACTTTTTTTGCCACAGCCGCGCCCCACAGTGGGGCAAAAAAGGTGTTTCTGGTTTTTGATGTGTGAAAATCTTAGACCTCGATATGGGGAGTCGCGCCTGATTAAAATGAAACTATGTCTGGAAAGTATCACGCAAGCCTCTGACACACGCGTTGTGTCTTATGTCATAGACCGGACGCTTGCTTCTCTTCATCCACCGAAAGGAGCCCTTCAGTCTCTCTCTGCCCCTCCCCCACCCCCTACTCTCTGTCTCTCTGTATCTCTGTCTCTCTCTCGAATAATAATGATAATTGTTAAAACAATTCTAAATCATTTACAAACAGGAGGAAAATATGCGGTGTCTAATTTAAAAAAAGAAACAATTTTCAATACCTTTCAAATAATTTTTGAGTACTTAGGTGTGTAATAATAATGATAAGTGTCATAATAATAAATTTTCCATAATGAAATTACAATTTTTATTATTCTCCTTCATGAAATATAATTAGCCTAATTCTAAGTATAGATGCGTAACGTAAGCGCGACACAACGTGCTCTTTCAGAGAACTTATATCGGTCCACATCGGTATTTTATAAACAAAGCTTGCCTAAGCAGGCAAACAAGAGAATTGTGTTTTAGGAAATAAAATAGTTTGAAGAATGAATCAATACAATTTTTAAATGTTCGAAATTATAACATTTATAAACAATTTTATGTTGAAACACTACAATGAAAGGATTTTATATTGTTATTAAAACATTGAAATTAAAAAATGCCACTTATAAATTATGAATTAAAAAAGTGAAAGAATGGACATTTTCAAGTTTAAATTCAGCACTCTGAAATTTTAATGATTCGAGTCTTATTCTATTTAAAATAATCCAATTTCAATTTGTTTATTTTTGAATATTTAATGTTTACTTTCTTATTTTAAATTTATTATAGCAGACATAGCGAACCTCAAAGCCTCTCCAGAGTTCTTTCAGAGAAATCATATCGGCTCGTATCAGTATTTTATAAACAAAGATTGACTAAGCAGACCTGGAAGAGACTGAGTTTTAAGAACTAAAATTAAAAATCAAACGAACTTACCTGTAAGTGAAGTTCGATTATAATTATACGAAGGCTTCGCTCGAAGAGATTATATATGAACTTGCGTAGTATTCTCATACAAAATTAGGTGAAAATTGAGAAATGGCTAAGGGCGCAACAATGTTGAACTATCTCTCAGCCCGATACTCCTCGTGGTCAAAAAAGTCACGACATTAGCGTAACAGAGAGAATGCAAAGTGGAATTAATCTTGACAGTCCTCACATATTTTCTATGCATCTCTCGGAGCCCGATACTCCTCGGGGCTACAAAAGTCACGACACTCGCGTGACAGAGGGAATGTAAAGGTCGAATCATCTGTGACACCTCTCTTATATAGTTTTTTATTGTAGAAATAAAGCCAAATCATATTTCACGAGCGAACTCACTCGACTAGCTCTGAAATGAAAACGGCAAAATGATTTCATAAAATAGTTTGATGTGACGGTCTAGTAAATTACACTCTTTTAACTTGAATATTAGATATTTTTGTTTATTCAACCGAAAGGTATAGAGTGACCTGTTCATAGACAGGGCGCAAGGACTACTGAGGCCCCGAGGGCTTTGTGTAGGCATCGTAGGTCTTGAAAAATCTAAATTGCAAAATGTCATTTACAAATTAATAATTAAAAAAAATGAAACAATAACAATTTTAAAGTTTACATTCAGCACCCTGAAATTCAAACGATTCGAGGTTTATTTTATTTTAAATAATTCAATTTTATTTAGTTTATTTTTGAATATTTAATTCATAATTTCTTATTTTAAATAAACAGTCAAATATTGTTAAATATTGAAACAAAAATTTTTTAATTGAAAATTTTCAAACTGAATGCTTAAAAAATGGAATATTTTAGGATGCAATAATATTTGAATAGAATTTGAATAATATTATATTGTGCTACAAGTTGAAAAAGCGAGAGTTTTATATAGTCGCTTTTTCAATGTGTGGGACACGATACTTTTTCTATGATTTGTTTAAAGAGTGCTAGTTTTTGTTTACCTGTTTTTTGTGTAAAAAGAAGGCGATTTTTTGTCGATTGACGCAACAATAACACCGTATTTTCGGAGAAACTGACGGTGTTTTAGGTTACACGGAGAAAAAAATCCGGGGTTTAGCGCAAGAGAGTTCAAGGCGCTAACGCATGGACTATTCAACAGGCGCATATCGCAGGCGTCTCTTGTTTTATTTCCAAGAGCTTCCACGGACTTTCTCGGTGAGTCTCCTTGCGATTTGCTTTTAGACCACGCCGTCTGCCTGTTGACACGTTCGCACCACTAAATGTTCGCAAGGAGACTCACCGCGAAAGTCCGTGGAGGCTCTTGGAAATCTTGCTCGCACTTTTAGAATTAATGCGTGACAAATGTTCACGCGCTAATGCCTACATTTTTCTCTCCGTGTACACTGAAAAAATTTTGGGCGAGCTGCCCGCCCACGTGATAGAGCTGCAACACCAAATGCGTCGCGTGCTGCTCGCCAGCAGCTTGGTGCGTATCCTCTCTCCTGTTGGGGACTCTGTGTGCCCACATTGGAACAGCTCTAGCCCCCACAGTGTTGGTACAGTAACGCTCCGTTTCGGCGGGAGAACAGCATCCCCAACCCGAGTTTCGCGCGGAGTTCGTTTCATCCGACAAACGGTTTGTCGTATATATTCGTGCTTATTTTATTTTTACAAGTAAAGTCTTGATCTTGGATGACTTGTTAGAGAAGAATAACTTCTCGCATTTACGCAATAATCTCAAATATAAATAATTTATCAATATGTAAGCCTGCCTTCGTCAACAGGCACTTGCACATAACCTACAAGCTATAACCTATAAGGCAGAAATTTCTTACTTTTTGTGCGAAAAACGTTAATCTTTTTAAATTATTTTTAATCTTAATCGTTTTCTTTCATCTTTATATTTGTTATCGTTAATCTTTTTTGGTAGAAGATTTAATTGTTTTTGATTTGAAATCAAAATCTTGTATGCTCGAAATAGGAACTGTTTTATTTTTCGTTTAGTATTCATCTTTTTTGGTTGAAAGTTATACTACTTAGTTGAACGTCAAACAGATTTAATAAAATATCACTTTTTGGTTGTCGGTTCATAATTTTAGTTAAAAACTCATGTATTTGGAAGAAAATTCAAGTATTTGGTTGGATATATTTTTTTTTAAATTTTGATTGACTCTTTCCGTTTCTCCTTCTTTTTTCTTTTGTTATGTATTTATCTCTAATGATCATAAGAGATCGTAAGAGATCAGATTTCATTTCGATCGCAAATGAATTTTCAAATAGAGACAACTTTTATCTTAATTTGTAAACAAAAAATATATTTTTAATTAAATACTGTACCAAGTATGTTTTTAAATATGAGCTATTTTAGAAACGTATGCTTGTTTGGATTATATCTCTTGCTATTTCGAAAATGTGATAATCTGAATAGATTGCTTGAGAATCAAGCAGAAAAAAATGACTCTTATTTTTTTCGGATTTTGGAGCAAGTTTCAGGAATCTTTTAATAATATTTACATTTTTCTGTCTATGTTTTTCATTCAATGATAACAATTAGAATGAATGACATAATTTCCAGCATTAAAGCAGTCGCAGCAAGTTTTATAAAAAAAAAAAACATATTTTATTGTAATTGTTGAATTAGACTGAAACCATTTTATAGAAGAGGCAAGTAAAATCATAAAGTAATTCGCAGAATGTTTTTGATAAACAAAATAAATTTTTCCCTGTAACAATGGACGAATATAAACAATTGTTTATGCAATTTGTTATGAAAAATTTAATTTTTGACTTATAATAAAACTTTTAGGCTGAAAAAATCATAAAGTGGTTCCCAGCAACTTTGGGTAGAAAAATTGTTTCCAGCCCTAAAAAGATACGACTATAAAACAATTATTTGTATAATTTGTTGATAAAAATCATGAATTTTTATGTTTAAATATTCTTTCCACTTTAAATAACATTGTCAAGTATTTTATCTCGTGAAAATTCGATAGATGTCTATTAGTTTATAACATTTTTTTATTACAATAAAAAGTCTTTTAGATAATTTATGTTCATCATATTTGTATCTAGGGACTGACTGTTATTGATTTCTGGTGTTCTTAATTGTTTACACGTTCACAAAACTCAACTGCGACCTGCAGCTTAACTTGTCCGCGAAAATACATTTCTGGACCCATGGGGCAATTGCTCTCTCTTTTGTGGGACTGCAGCGTTCCCAACACGCGGGAAAGGAACTGCTCGCACTTTTGGCACTATTGCTCACTCAAATGTGGTGTGGCCGCTACACCGACCGCCGTGGTGGCGCTGCGTTCTCACTTAGAAGACAGCTGCTTGCCCAAAATTTTTTCAGTGTAGGGACCACGAAGGAATAGTAAGGAGTAGTATCCCTGTAAGTGGGGAGTGGGACGAGCGACGTCCAATAATTCGTTAATGCTAGCTACGAATGAAAACTCTTATGCTGCCCCGTTCACATGCGCACTGGCGGTTGCCATGCCAACGATGTCAACACGCGTTTGAAGTTTCGAACTTGTGTATTGAACGAACATAAACAAACGAACATATCCTCCATGTGCATCGAGATGTCAAAAGGTAACATATTGAGTGGGTATAGCATGTGACTGCGAAAACAGCTCTGCGCATGTGCACGGGGGAGCATACGAGTTTTCATTCGTAGCTAGCATTGATGAATTATTGGACGTCACTTGTCCCACCTCTGCTCACCGAACACATAGGGTGATACTACTCCTTACTATTCCTTCGTGGTAGGGACGGAGTCGGAAAATAGAATGAAGTTGGCTGCGCACGATGCACGAGCACACCCGAGGCAGCACGAACACACCCGGAGTAACACGAAGCAGTTTGCACTTTATTTACTTTTTTTACTGTGCCTCACTTTTGTCACTGCTTCCATTTACTTTTTCCACTCCATCCGTCCACTTTTTTCACTGTTGCCCGGAAAGATCGGCACTGCGCATGCGCCACGTCATCGACCTAAAATCGGTCACTTTTTACACCAGAAACAGGTGGAAAAACTGGCACTTTCTCGCAAATTATAGAAAAAAGCATTCAATTACGCAGCCAAAAAAAAAATCGTTTTTCGGGCCTGGAGGTTAGACCATGTTGACTATATGTTTTTTGGCTCGCTGAATCCGAATCCAAGGTCCGAAAAACCCTAGCTCGTCAGGGTTCTGGCATAACCTCATAAAACCTCATAACATTTTATTTTTCCAAGTCCGGGGCCAGATCATGTTCATTATAGGTTTTTGGGTCGACGAATCCGACTCCGAGGTCAAAAAAACTCCAGCACGTCAGGGTTCTGATTTTCAAAGAAACTCGTGAAATTTATTCATCCGACTTACGTGTGTCTTCCACTCAGAGAAATGTCCTCTTGTAACAAAAGGATGTTTCTTTACCTAAATGGAATTTCCTTTCAAATTTAAGGTTGAGAGGATTTACATTTTTTTAAACAGAAATCCTTCTGCAGCAGAAAATTTCCTGATGTGATTCGGATTCAGCGACCCCAAAAAAATATCATAGACATGGTCTGACCTGTGATGTTATGTCCGAAACCTGATGCGCTGGGTTTTTTTTGGAACCTCGGATTCAGTTTCAGCGACCCCAAAAACATATAATAAACATGTTCTGACTTCCGGACTAAAAAAAAATTTGTATGAGGTTTTTTGAGGTTATGTCAGAACCCTGATGTGCTGGGGTTTTTTGGAGATCGGATTCAGATTCAGCGACCCCAAAAACATATAATAAGTATGGGCTGACCCCCGGACTTGAGAAAATGAAATCTTATGAGGTTTTTATGAGGTTATGTCAGAACCCTGACGTGTTGGGGTTTTTTGGACCTTAGATTCAGATTCAGCTACCCAAAAAATATATAGTCAACATGTTCTGACCTCCAGGCCCGGCAAACGCTTTTTTGTGTGTGGCTGTGTTATGAATATATATTAATTAAAATGTTTTTGAAAATTGAAAAAAAGATTTCGAAGTTTCAGCATACATTTCGTTAATTACTGAGGCTTCCGATTTGAATAGTTCAATTTTTGATGCAAAAATCTATAAATTATTTAATCATGGACAGATTCAGAATCGTATTATAGAATCAATTGTATTATTATCAAATTGTTAATAGTCGATCTATAGTTGAATTTTTAAAATAAATACTTAATCTATATTTACAGTTGATCAACGTAACATTTTTTTAAATGTTTAATCTTAAACGCTTTAAATTGATTTATAATTAGTTAGATTCTTAATGGTGTTAAAAGCGATGTTTTTTGTCTGAGTAATATAAGTTTATAAATAATATATGAAGATGGTGAAAAATTGACATACTTCAGACCAAAAGTAGATTAAGATGTTAAAAGTCCTTTATTATCTACTGCCAACGTTTCGAAAACTTGTGTAGGTTTCCTCTTCAGGACGTATATTAAATTTCAAAGTTCGTCATCTTAGTAATTATTTATAAAATCCTCTTCCTCATCTCATCACTGTTGGAGCTTCATTTTTTACAAAAAATTTTATGTAATTCTTTTGAAAGAATTAAATTTGTTTAAAAAACATTTATACTTGTTTAAAAAATTTTAATAATTAGGTTAACTTAGTTGAGTAGTCAGAGACTCCCCAACTTTTCTGCTCCCCAGACTTCCCAGGAGAAGATGTGTTTTTTACACCTAGGGCACTGGTGAGTAGTTAATTTTACTTGATTGAAAATTTTAGCGTTCTGCGATCAAAACCTCACCTTTTTTCAAAATTATCATCTCTGTATACATTAAATATTTCCGAACGAAAAATATCGCTGTAAAACTTCTGTTTTTAGCCAAGTTTCAGTTAGTGTTATACACTCCAAACACAAGATATGAGGAATATATTGCATTTGATTTAATATTTTATTTGGTTTAATTCTGTATTAATACCGCGAGTATTTTGATAACACAGTAAGAAAGTATTGTTATCGTTTAGCGCACGTTTGTTGTTGTTGACAGGTCTGTCGACGCTTGAAGCTCATTTGAAGATTTAATGGTCATTGGAACTATGTGCCGATGTATAATACGGAGTCCTGTTTCTGCTTTCTGTATTCTCTGCTGCAGTTCGTCTTGGACTGTTTAGTACTCAAGCTGCTGTATTTTCGTTTTGGCGGGAGCAATTAGAGTACTCTTGAAGTTCAAGTGGCTCGATTTACTCATTCACTGGACTGCATGATGATTTTGATTAGGCATGGCTTAAATAATGCTTGTGACAATTTACCAAGTCGAAACACTTTAACAATGTCATCAGAGGATACTCCCGCGGATGCAAAATCAGAACATTCTAATACAGCCTTATGACTGAGAGTGTCATCAGGGTTGTTGTCCTCCACTAATTTTTCTTTGATCACGATCGATGTTTTGGAGCTGCTTTTCTTTAACTCCAAAGATTTTGCTTCTAGGTAATCAATACGTTTCAACGCACCTGTCAAGGTTTCGATGTGTGACTCTTTCTGTTCTTGGCTGTCTTCTGTGTGTTTAACTTTGGCTTCTAGTTTGTCAAGTCTTGAAGTCAGCGTCTCTGCATCGCAAAGACCTCACCAGCAACCTTATCCACTGTGTTTTTAATTAGCAGGATTCCAGAGTTCATTTCGTTCTCACTTTCTTCCAGTTTTTGGTCCATCGATTTAATAACATCGTCTTTAAATCGCATAAGCAAGACAACCATCACATCGTTGGCCACTGGATTCCGATCCCCCGAATCCACGGATTCATTGGAGATTGTGAAGTTATGTTGTGAGAGAATTTGAGAATCCGTATTGTTTCTGTTATCGCATCCTGGCGAGTCATGTCTGGAGCCGCAAAATCTTGCGATTTTATCATCAGGAAGTTTTCTAGTTTCCCCGCGCAATCCTGGTGGTAACTCAGCCCACATCCTGTACATTTCACCTTATCTTGCTCAATGGGTTTGCGGCAGTGTCTGCGACTACAGATGGATGGACCGACGGAGCATTTAACCGCTGATTTCCTGTATTTGTGTTGTTCGCCATCCTGCCTCAATCGCATTTATGTGTATTCCTATGTAGGTGACGCTGTATAGAAACTATGAGTGGGTGGATGTTTTTAGGGAGGGTCTCACTTCCAGTTGTCCTTTGTGATTTTTTACCGTGTCAATTCGACGTATTGCTGTTTCAGGATAACCTTATTTTTTACTTAGTAAATTTCGGGAGATCCCTTTACTATGGCCTTTTCGTAAAACCAGTAAAAATGCAAAAACACCCACGAAAACAATAAGCAGTAAGCCACATTCCCTTCCTTAAAGGTTATGTAACGCTACCCCTGCCGATGAAATGGCACTGAAACGGCACTGGTGAACGGGACTGGGCCGCCAGTGCCATTTAAGTGACTGTTTGTGCTGATTTCGGCACCTAAACGGCACTCAGAGTGATGCGACGGCCATATAGTGATCCTATACGCACCAAGAACATCTTCCACGCACTTGGCATTCTCCGCAATTTGGGGATTCGGTTATTTACCGAAAATTACACATGTTTCCGCATATGCTCAAAAATACTGGGAGCGCGTGCACGAACGATCTTTAGTCACGACGCCATATTTCCGTTATAATATGTATGTATAATTTCTAATGTGGCTTTCTTAATTTTATCAAAACATTTATGTGGGACACTTTATGGGAAAGTTTCTTTGTGCATTTTATGATGAATTATTTTTCCCAGATTACTTTGCCAGCTTTGATTTTACAAATTTATATTGTTGTACTTGGCAGATTTTTTGCGTTGCAGAGGTTTTTTGTGGGATAGTTAAATTTCCTACTAAAAGAATGGATCACTAACCAAAAAATAAATTTTTAATAATAACAGCATTTGAAAAAGTAGCGATTCTTATAGTTGCTGTAACTAAAAAATACAACTAGTTACCAATTCGTTACTTATTTACAAAAGTAACTTCTTTCCTACTATCGCTGCCAAAAAATCTAGTTAAAAGGTAGTATAGTTACTTATTACTGAAACTAATAACGGAATTGACGCTAATCGCTAAATACGTTACAATTTAACGAAATTTTTTCCTCTTCCACCCAGATAACAATCGTGCGAGGCACTTTACCCGCACCGCATGCGAGGCACGCGGTGCTTGTAGGATGTGTTGCATATGCGTCGCATTTTGCGAGAGACACGTATGTGCGAGGCTTATGCGTCGCACAATGCGTGAGGCACGTGTGTGCGTGGCTCATGCCTCGCATTTTGTGATAGGCATCTATTTATACATATAATGTTATCATAAGCCCATTTTTTGATAATAATAATCTAAACTATTATCATTGTAGAAATAATTAGTGTAAATAATTTCCTACAGAAAAAAATGAGAAACATCTGAAATATAAATTTAAATGTTACAAGTATTTTTAATTCAGTGATGTTGACAGACTAATTCAAAAATCAAATTTTGACAAATTGAAAATTTTAAAATAATGTGTTGAAAATACTTTCACAATTTTTCAAATGTTTTAAAATTTATTTGACCATTATTACATTAAAGGAAGTTTTTAATGTTCCCGCGTGATTACGTGGTTTGAATAAACTTCAACATGGCGTTTTTTCTGTGTTGTGTATATGGTGCAGTTTGAGCGACAGTCGACGTAGACTGCCGAAGTCAGCCGAAGTCGTTCAAATGCAAGTCACTCCGTGATGCAAGTATAGAGCGAAAAGCCGTTAGCCTCTACGCGCTGAATGCACAAAAATATTTTTTGTTGATACAAATAAACGTTTTCGCCGTTCGTTTTGAGTTGATTCAGCATCATAATGGTATTGAAATTTGCACGGATGTAAACAATGTCGTTTTTGACACACATTTGAATGGGTTTTGACAGGCAAAGTATATATTTAAATTAAACCTGACAATAACGCGATGATTAGGTGAGCTTTAAATTTGTATGTATTTTCACACATTTTTAGGTTACTTTGCAAAAGAACTGTAATTTGACAGCTGGTTGTGAACTCACAAGCCTTTTGTAATTTAAATTATCCACATTTAATTTACAAAAAAAA
>CAKNXH010001304.1:14778-40241 GCA_932178445.1 Andricus quercusramuli
ATATTTGAAAATACGGTTTTTTATAGCAAAACTTTTTTCATTAGCATAATTCAAAGTTGATGCAAGAATGTACAAGATTCCTTGGTTCGGGACGAATCGATTGACCTATGATATTAATGCATTTGATTGAAGAGTATGGAAATTGTGAAATTGCATAATATATAAAAACACGGTTTTTCATAGTAAAACTTTTTTCAGTAACATAATTCAAAATTGATGCAAGAACGGAAAAAATCTCTTGATTCGAGGCAAATCGATTGTTCTATAATAATAATAATAATACACTGTATTGAAGATTAGGGAAGTTCTGCTCATTTATAATATCTGAATCATTAGTTTCAAACAGAAAAACTTTTTTCATCGACATAATTTAAAGTTGATGTATGAATAGAAAAGACTTTTTGATCATAAATTTTCAAATATAGTAATATTATGACCATTTTTTTGAAGAAATCATAAAGCTGGGAAAGAGATAGGGTGCGACAGAACTTTTCCTTCCTTCTTCCACTCCCCTAATTTCCCCTCACTTCCCCTACTTCACCAGCCCTTATTTGCTACCCACTTCTCCTACTTGCCCTACCCTGCGTGATCCTTATTTCCCCTACATCTCCTCCCCTCACCGATCCTTCTTTCCCTCCCCTCACTTCCCCTCCTTAAAAAAAAGTATGATGGACAGACGAACAAACACCCGACCAAAACTATAAGAGTTTCTCCCCGGGTCTGCGAAACCTACAAAATGATTATAATTAAACAAGATTCTGAATTTTTTAACAACTTTGGATTATGTTAGTTTTTGTCGGAAACTGGTATTTTCAATAAAAAATAATAATAAATCAATACTTGCTACAAAAATAATTATAACTTCAAAAAGATTTAGAATCTTTTAACAATTTTGAATCATGTGAGTGTTTTTGTCCCAAAGCTCGACCAATCAAGAGCGCCGTATAGACAGCCGTGTGTATGTGAACGAGATGTCAATGCAGTGTTATCGAAGCGAGCGCAAAGGTGGGGTTAGCGACAGGAGAACACTACGTTGGAAGCCCGTTCACGCACACATGGCTATTTATACAGTGCTCCTGATTGGTCCAGCTTAAATGTTTTATAACTAAAGAAGTAAAACTTCAACTGATTTTTGGATAAGGAATTTTATATTTATTTTTTAAATTTTTATATGGCTATATAAGTCCGGACACTTGAGTCTGGGACACCCCGTATAATTAAAAAAAAAAGTTAAATAACCACCGCAGGATACCACTAAGAGCAACTGGCATCTAAAAAAAATGTCAATAGCCCCCAGTAGAACCGCGGTAAAATACACCTATGCCCACGTCTCACATCCGTGAGATGGGTGGTCACAGGGCACGACGAAATCACAACGGCAGGCCAGCGAAACCCTCGTGAGTCTTGAGGACACAAAGCGACCCAAGGATGACAGCCATCTGCATCCATCTCGCAAGTGCCTTGGCATAGTTTTGGCACGCGGGTATGGCTTTAAGGTTACGAACCAGTGATACTTTCGCAACTCCGATAGCACCTATCACAAGGACAATTACTCGTACCGAATATTTTGGGTACAGTCGTTGCAGCTCTCTTTTGAGGTCTTGATGCCCCTCCTCTTTTTCTTTCTCCTTTGCAGTGATGTTGTATTTGGACGGAGCCGAGAATTCGATCACGAATATAGTTCGTTTCTCGAAGTCTTGGAGAACAATGTCAGGCCTCGAGTGCGCAACGGAGACTGCTGCCCGAGAATTCTAGTTCCAGAAAATCCTGCGTGGGTCGGACACCCCGATAATATGTGTTCTAGGTACACAGCGTGTGCATGACACGCTCTGCACCTATCACTGGGAACTTCTTGACATAAAATGCGGGCGCGATATGCTAAGGTGGAGATTACACCGTCCTGGCATGCGAAAATGAAGCCCTCTGTACCTGAATTGAGCCCTGATGATTTGAGGAAAGCAAAAGTTTGCTCCTTCGACAAGGACTGTTTTTCTACATTTCTGTGGAAGTTTCCGTGCATATGCTTGTCGAGTAGCTCTTGGTGAAATTTTCCAACCTCGATGCATTTTGGACAGAAGTCTACGAAGTGCAACATCCACTTGAAGAGGGCTTAAAGAACATAAATAGCTTCAAAGAGCTGTGCAATGCCCTCATAACACCCGAGGAAGAATTCCCATCTATCACCACCGAGAAGGTGAAAAAAATTTTAAGAGGCATGAAGAACTATTCTGCTCCGGAATCAGATGGTATCAAGACCTTCTGGTGGGAGAAATTTTCTTCAACCCACCAGCATCTGGCCCGAATTTTGACCTCATATCTTAAGTCGGAAGAGCCTGTTCCGGAGTGGTTGGTGGAAGGGCGCACAGTGCTCCTGCCGAAGACGAGCAATTTAGCTGACCCTAAGAATTACAGGCCAATAACTTGTCTGTACACACTGTATAAGATCTTCACAGCAATCCTAAATGATGGGATTGTTCGGACAATTGGACCTATGTGGTGAGAGATGTATGAACAATGCGGCTCGAAAAAAGGCGTAGCAGGATGTCGGGAGAACTTGCTCATCGATAGATGTTCTGTAAAGACGCAACATCGTATCAACGATCTCTATCGATGGCCTGGACTGATTACCGAAAAGCTATTGATTCAACCTCCTATAGACTTATCATCTGTCTGTTGGAAAGCTTAAAAGTTCATCCACACATCGTGAGGTACACAGAGAGATTAATGCCACTTTGGAAAACCAGATTTACTATCTCGTCTGGAAAACATCGCGTGATCACTAACAGTATCACCTTTCAGAGAGGTGCACTGTTAAAAATGTTTGGAATTCTCCAACACTTCTACAATACAAGCATAAGGCAAAATTGCAAACACAGTATTGGAATGCCGAAATTGCAATACATGTATTGTAAGTGTCGTAAATCGTGAAGTCAGCGTCGAGAATTCCAATACATGTATTGTAGCGTTTATAAGTCGACAATTGTGCGCATGCGCCTCATTCGACCCATGAATCGCTGCATGATCCGTTGCATTTGAAAACTACAACATTATGTATTGTAGCGTTATCCTGCATTTCAAAAATAAACTTCCAATACATTTAGTGGAAGTTTTATGCGGACATTTTTAAGTGTGTGTTTCAGGGCGACCCCATGAGCCATCTCCTCTTTTGCCTCACATTATTGCCACTATCTCTCGTACTTCGCCATTCCGAAGGGTACCTCTGCGGCAAACCTGGAAACCGAAAGCATAAGGTCACTCATGTATTTGACATGGATTGTCTTAAGATCTATGCTAGGAATCAAGAGAAACTGCATCTAGCTCTAAAAATTGTCAAAGAGTACACTCAAGAGATTGGAATGGAGTTCGGGTTAGAGAAATGCGCCAATTTTAATTCAAAGAAAGGATAACTTAACGGCATCCCCGAAGATCCTGAACTCGTTGACAGAAGCGCTATACGACACCTTTGCGCTGGAGAGACCTATACATACCTGAGCGTGCCACAGAGCCGTATTCAGGACGTAACGTGCATGAAGGATACTCTCCGATGCAGATACAAACGTCTCATCCGACAGATATGGTCTTCCGAACTGTCGGCGAGGAACAAAGTATCTGCGACGATCATACTTGTCGTCCCAGTACTACTATATTCATTTGAAGTAGTTCCATGGACGAAGAACGAGCTCTGATCCCTCGAAATCGGGTCCCGAAAGGTTATGCACATGAACAAAAGCATGCACCTTAAGTCTTCTGTTTGACGACTTTACATCTCACGCCGTCAAGGTAGTCGTGGAATACTGAATCTTGAATGTCTTCACAACAGGATTATTCTGGGTACAGCACATATAGTTGCAAATGGACAAGACCCTCTTCTTAAAATGGTCAGGAAACATGAAGAAGCGGGCAAAGGGGTGTTTTTGTACAAAGCAGCGGAGGAGGCAGCTGAGACACTCGGCCTTGACTTAAATACCAGGGGTCAGAAAAATGCATCAAATCTTATCCATCTTGAATACTCACTCCTGAAGGCCCGGATTAAGGCAGCAGAGGAGCAAAACTCCCGCGAACAGCTCCTCGACAAGAGGATGCACGGCATCTTCCACAGAAATGTGGAAGATCATTCGATTTCGTATGAGCTAACGTTTGCTTTCTTTAGATCACCCGAATTCAAGACAGGCACGGAAAGCTCCGTTTTGGCATGTCAAGACGGTGTCATTTCCACTCTAGCATACCGTCACCACATTTTGAGCGAAGACATTCCCGATGATAGCTGCAGGGTATGTCATCCACACCCCGAGCATCTAGGACACATACTATCTAGTTCTCCAACTCATGCGGGAACGACCTACATCCAAAGGCACAATGCGGCACTAAGAGTGCTTTATTACCATCTCTGTCACTCTTAAGGCATTCGCCCAAATACCTCTCCGCTAAAGCTCCAAGAGAAATAGAGTCAATTGTCGAAAATGAGAAGTGCCGCATATACTGGAACTTCATATTCTCGACAATTCTTTCTGTTGCGCACTCGAGGCCTGACATAGTTCTCCTTGATTCCGAGAAACGAACCATGTTCGTTATCGAATTTTCGGCACCAGCTGACAACAACGTCATAGACAAGGAGAAAGAAAAGAAAGAGAGGTATAAAGATCTGATTAGAGAGTTGCGACGGTTATACCCGGAATATTCTGTTAAGCTAATCGTCTTAATCATTGGCACTCTTGGAGTTGAGAAGGTTTTACTTTTGCCGGATCACGGTATTGAATTCGTCGCAGACTGTAAGCACCTATTTCACAGTCGTCCTAGTGAAATCGCGGTAAAATTTCAGCTGTAACCACGTCTCACAACCGCGAGATATGTATGTATATATGTATATATGTATATTTTTATTAACAAACTGAAATTTGTATTTTTAAGCGAAAAATCATTAGATTTAAATACATTTATTTTCGCTTAAAATAACCAAATTTACAAGCTTGAACAATTTTGGATTGATTCACTGTTTTCCGTAGGAAATAAAAATTTTTATTCAAAAATCATTATACTGGGTGTCACAAAAGTCCTGGGATGGCTAAATATTTCCTCAGGTAAGATATTTTTTAGGGAGGTCAAGGTCATTGTTGAAGTAATTTTCAACGAGGAATTCAATAGTGACCTTTATTTTGATCTTGACGATTACCTTCAAGGTTTTTTCAAGGTCAGTTTAAAAAATGGAAACCTCCGTTTGTTACATCGGCAATCAATAGAGCGGGAAATTTCACGTGCATATATGTATCCAGGTCATACATAGGTACATTGTAACCTTGAAGTCAACCTCTAAGGTTATTTAAACTTAAAGAAGGTCTGCATACTTCTGAGAATAGAAGCTTTTCAAATTTTTTCGTAACCAGCAAAGTTACTAACTTGAACAAGGCGTATTCAGTAGTGAACTTAAGCATGACCTTGAAGATGACCTTCAAGTTTATTTCAAGTTAAATTTTTTTCTTTCAGAAACCCCCTTTCAAGGTTACAATGTACCTAATACCTATGTATGACCTGGGTGCATAGTTTAACGAAAAATTTCCCTCTGTATAGATTGCCCATGAAAAAAGGGGGTTTTCATTTTTAAAAGAAAGTTGACCTTGAAAACCCTTTGAAGGTCATCGTCAAGATCAAAATGGAGGTAATCATTGAATTCCTACTTGAAAGTTACTTCAAAAATGACCTTGACCTCCCTACAAAATATCTTACCTAAGGAAATTACGTTAGCCTTTCGCACCAAAAATTCATATTTTAAAACCGAAATTATTAAAATCTAGGCAAGATTAGGAATCTTTTGGACTCTTGCGATCTTCCAATTTTTTATACTGGGTGTTTTTTTTAACTTGACACATCGGAATATCTAAAAAAATACGCATCCTATGAAAAAAATATCCCTAAGAAAAACTTTTTATTGTCGAGGAGGAAAAGCGAATTTGGAAAAATAATCCCTTCCTTACCACCCGGGAGGCAGGAATAGGGGTAACTTTATAATTTTAAATGGGAACCCCACTTTTTTATCACAGATTCAGATCCTCCTTTATGAAATACGTAAGTTTTATTCAATATTTTTTTTTCGATTCGCGAAAAAAAACTCACCCCCTCCTACCTCCTGTGGAAGGGGGGGGGGGGGGTAGAGTAAATTTTTTCAAAGTCGCTTCTCCCTTCGAAAATAAAAAGTTTTTATTACGGATATTTTTTTCATAGGATGCGTATTTTCTTTGTTTATTAGATATTTTTTTCATTAAGTTATTCCAATATTTGTAGAGGGACTAGGATTTCATGAACATAGCAGAAGTATAAAATCAGAACGACGAGTTGCTACATTATGAAAAGAACGGATATGAATCATAGCTTTCCATAGTCTTTTGGTCCTTGGAAGTCATTCATGGTGAACGTTTTAACTCTTTCCATCGCTAATACATGAACTCGGTGTTTTTACCGTCAATTATCGTATCTGAGCGTAAAAAATTTAAACAAATTGAGAGCTGCAAAGTGTGAAAATAGTGCGTAGTTGGAAATTTTGAAAATGATGCTGCTAATCTCGATGCTATTTAGGTAAGACGTTTTACCTCTTCTAAAGTTTGCACATTGAATTCACGTGTCGCTGGTCAGTGATCGACTATAATTGAAAATTCATGTATTTTGTTAAAAATTCATATTTTTTGGTCGAAAAATAATCTTCTTTGGTTGAAATCCTTTTTGGATACAAATGCAACTGTTTGGTTTCAAATTAATCTGGTGTGGTTGAGGATTCAACAATTTGGTATAAAATTACACTATTTGGTTGAAAATTAACTGTTCGTTAAAAATTAAACTATTTTTATGAACATTAATCTTATTGCTGGAAAATTCTTATTTTTTAATTGATAGTTCAAATACTTGGTTGAAAGTTGAACTAGTTTGTTAAAAATCACTTTTTTGGTTGAACTGTGTTGTTCATAATGTACCTATTCTGTTGAAAATAAAAAATTGGCTGAGAAGTAATTTTTTCAACTAATAATGTAACTATTCCACTTTTGTTTAAAAACTGATATATTGCATTTAAAATTGATCTCTTCTATATTAGAAGATTCATGTAATTTGGTAGAAATTCGTATTTTTTGGGCGAAAATTAATCTTCTTGGTTGCAAATTCATCATTTTTGTTTAAAAATGCAACTATTTGTTTCTACATTATTCTGCTTTGTTTAAATATTTAACAATTTGGTACAAAATTATACTAATCGTTTGAAAATAGCCTTTTTTCTAGAAAATTAAGCTATTTTTATGAAAATATAACTTCCTTGAAAAAAATTTTTTATATCATATTTTTGAGTTGAAAATTCATTCGTCCTTTTGGCTTTAAAAAATTTATATTTTTCAAGATTCACCTATTTGGTATAAAATTTAACTTTTTTGTTGAAAATTCGTTCTTTTTCTTGGATAAATATTATTTTTTATCTGAAGATTTCACTATACTATTTCTAGTTAGAAATTTATTTCAACTATTTAGTACAAAATTTATGTATTTTGTTGAAAATTGGTCTATGTGGGAACAAAATTAATCTTGCTTGTTGAAAATTCAATATATATTTAGAAAAGAAATATGAGGAATTTGAAGTGTTTCATATTGCATTCCATGTGGTGTTTGCAATTATTGTATTTGAAAGAATATATTCCTCCATTATTACCCTATTTTTGTGAATAATTGCCCACTCTCCTATGTTTTGATAGAAAATTGGGCTACGTTACTTTTCGGGTAGGCAGGGGGGGGGGGACCACGATTGCCAACGAGGAGGACAGAGGGTCAAAAATAGTCAAAAATTGGTTCCGTATTTTATGGATGACCCCTTAATCAAATTTTTATAATTAGAAGCAAACTTGAACTCGAGGGTATTACTCGAGAGAGTAGCATTTTCGTTTACGCTCTATTTTTGTTGCATTTTTGGCATACTCGATTCTCCGCATTCAAATTTTAAGGTCTTCTAGCTTCTCGATTTTTCAGTTCAATTCTTTGTACAGCAATATATAGACAAATTTAATACCTTTTCTGGATGAGAATGTAAACATATAGTGACAAAATTAACATTTGAAAAATACGATTTTTGATCTAAAAGAGAATTAGTCAAACAAACTATCTGCGTCGATCATAATTCATGTTAATGTGCTTAAGAAACATAAATAATTAATTCAATGTACAAGTAAATTGTTATGAACAATTTATATAAAACAATAATGCTGTATAATGCGCAAATCTTGAGAACACTGATTTCTTGCATAAAATGTCTTATATTTTTTATTTGATTTGTAATTGTTAGCAGGGAATATATTTAATTTTATATAACAGGTATATAGTTAATACTTATGTTTAACCAAGATTTTTAGCAAATAATTAAATTAACTTTCGTTATAAACAATTTCACAAATAAATACGCCACTGCAAATGATTTTGATTTGAGTAAATGCCGATTTAAAAAAAAAATTATTCATTTGAAAATTTGTTTTAAATTATTTTGATGTTTACGGTTTTTTAACAAATACTTGGTTTAATTTAAAAATAGCTAGAAAACATGAAGTGTTACGTCATGGAAAACGTAAAATACTTTCCTTTTTAATTAGGTTCCTCGTTTTAGTTGAGATCGAAGATCTCACACAGGGAAGAGGAAAGAGTAGCCAATAAATGAATATAGATTAGTTTAAACAATTTATTATAATCAATTACACTTGAAACGTATTGTTTATTAAGGCTTTAGCACAAGAAACTGAAGGAAGGCATGTAGACACTCTAATCCTTGGCCAGGACCTTTAAAATAAAGGAGACTCATGTATTATGGCCCAAAAGGAGTTAGATAATGAAACTAGATTTATTAAAATTAGAACTTACCGGTTTATTGATTCGATTGAAGAATCAAATGATATCTAGATGGTCTCCGTGTAGTGGTGTGAAAGAAAGGGGTTGTGCACCTTGATGTAAACAATAAGGGTTCCAATTCAGGGTTGAATGGGTACGAAGTAATCCAAGATGGGAAATTCCAGATTCGGGTTTCCCGGTGCACAACACTTGACACAAAGGCACACACACTAACACGCGAAGGATACCGGTTTGACACACTAGACACTGGACAGTCGAATCGGGGAAAACCGTAGGAAATAGAGAAGAGTTGTACGGAACTGTAACTTCTAATTTTTTGACTAAAAACTAACTGACCTATGTTGGTCCATTCACTTTTTATAGGGCCTATGCCGACGTTCCTGGAGGCTGCGACGATCCTGTATACGCGTACGTCACGTATATATATATATATATATATAGATATACTATACGGCGTGTACTGTTTTCAGTATATCTATAGCTATGTCCTCCAGTTACCACGTGCTTTTGGGCCCTATACTCTATGCCTCTCTGGTTAGACAGTGTACGCTACGAATTACAATGTTCTTACTATAGTCTATATTCTATACCTCTGCTCTCGTGCTGGACATATATATAGGTATGTCTTACAGTGTACAACGTGCTGACTATATATATATGTGTGTATAGCTGCACTACACAGTGCACAATATTCGCTCTATATTTATTAAGTATTTATTAGTATAATCATGCAAATATATAAATATATCAATGAATATATTAACATATATATACGTCACGGGACGTGACAGAAGCAACTATCCAAAACGATTTTTGATAACAACGCAAATGTTTGAAAATTAATTGAAATTTTTATAAATATATAAATGTATGAAAATATTTTCGTGGGGATTGGCAGCGATTCCTCACTTAAAGCAATAGGGGAAAGTTGCCTAAGACGAGCCCCCTCCTAAGATGGGACACCCTGAATATTTTTGTACAAAAGCAATATAGTCATCACTTACGCATGCGAATACGTGTTCAGCAAAATTCTGGTTATTTTGAAGGTGTTTTTTTCTGCACTGGAAGTAAATTAACAAAAAAAGAAAGGAAAAATTATTTTCGTACGTTAGAGAACGAACTTTCACCTGTTTTAGAAGTTGTGATTTAATAACTTCTAATGATTTGAAGGAGTAAGTTATGTTTTTGTTCGATAGATAATTTTGTAAACTTTACAACTGATACTTACGTTTTATTAATTCTTATGCTATTTGATTAAAAAATTGAAAAAATTGTGATCATGCGAAATTCCTAAAACGAGCCCCGGTTAGGCTAGAGAACTGTAGGTAAAAGCGAAACCTGCTTTCCTTGTGAGTTTCCGATGGTCTCAATGGTAATGACCTAACCTCTTCCTTGCGTTTACATCATGAATAAGAAATTTTTTAAACTATGTTGCTTTTTCGATTTATATCAGTAAATTCTGGATCTGAGATGAATAATATTCGAAATTTTATAACTTTTCATAAATATTAAGTCCTTGAACTTCTTTTACACCTATTTTCTGTTAGACCTTATTTTACGCTTATTTTACGCTTTATAATGTATTTTACGTAACTAATATGTCATAAACGAAAACATTATGTTTAAACAATACGCTGCGAATAAAATTCATCGATATCTAGTGTTTAATTACATAGCTTTTTTTATTTTAAAAAGGGGCCCGTCTTAGGATACCAGGTTGCGTAAAACGAGACAAATACATATTTTTTCAACATCGAAGTTCATTGCCTTTTAAACATTTTTTGAACTTTTAAGTGTGTGAACTTTGTAAATAAAACATCAAACTATGATGCCAATAATCGCTTTTGCTTCTAAAGTTCCTTAAAATCGAAAATTTTTGGAAAATATGGAAGGGGGCTCGTCTTAGGCAACTTTCCCCTAACGTTTTTTCTACGGAACCGATCATATATTACTTGGCAATGAAACCTTGACCAATGATATTTGGTCATTTATTAAAAATTGATTATTGTTTAAATAATAATCCTAATTAACAAATGCACTATTTGGATATTTTTGGATGTACAAAACTTGGTTCTTTTAATACAATGAACTATAAATAACTAACTTCTAAATTTGTAAGGACATTTCGAAAACAATAAACAATTGAACGAGCGAGAGCTTACTCCAATTGCTGAATTGTATAATAATAATCATCATTATAATCATGAGAAGTTTAAGCAGTATTTATGATTCTTTGTTTAAATCAGGAATTTTTGGCCTGTTTTTTTGCAACGAAGTATTTTCGAGTGCCAAATGTCAAAAACTGCGTTTATCGCACACCTGATGTTTTCGTGATTTATTTCTGTGATCATCGTTTGAATTCAATTTCACGTAAATAATTTTTCCTGAGTAAAAAATCCCAAAATTCCGATTTTTTGCAATAAAAAAAGTAATATTTAAGCGTAAATATTTAGGCTTGCCAGCTGTTGAATTTCCTTATTTTTATTTCACGTTCCAATAAACTATTTCTCAATTAAATTTTGCTAACATTTTTTTATGATAATGATTTTTTCTGGATATATAATACTCTTATACATATAAAACTCTTCTATATATTTATTATTTAATTCTGAATGATGTGTCGCTATCTATTGGGTTTGATTCAAACTGATATAAAGATGTTGCAGTTTATATATGATCACATGGTACATAACTTTTTTCCAAAATCATAAAAGATACATTCTAAATATAATCTCTTTTCTTTTTTATTCGCATCTTTAAGGAAGAAAATATTTAAAAATTGAAGAATTTTCGATTGAAAATTTAAAAAATTGAACTACACCTTCCAAAAGAAACGTTGTAAAATATATAACTCCAAACTATGAAGATGCCAAATTAATTAATCTTCAGTTGAAGAATTTTAAATTTTGAATCGTCAAAGTTGAAAAACTCCCAATTGTGAATCTTTAAAATTGAACTATTAAATGAAGTATTCAAAATTACATACCTTTACAATATAAATCTTGAAAATTGAATAATTTTGTTTCCTCATAGAGGAAGCTTTGTTTAATTCTGTGTGTTAAAAGTTCAAGAATTTTTAATTGTACCTCTTCAAAATTGCACAGATTTGAATTATAAATCTTTTAAATTGAAAATTTTTCAATATTTAAAATAAAAATTGATAATGTTGCAATTTTTTGGTTTCAAAATTTAAAATTCTGTAATTTTCATGATTTACATTTGCAATTTTTTCAATTTGGTAGATTTCAAATTGAAAAGTCTTGACTTTCGATATTCGAAATGATCTAAACCTAAATTTAAGACCTCCGCATTTAAAATCTTCAGAATTTTACTACACATTCCAACAAAAAAACATTCAAAATTACACAACTTTAGAATAGAATTCTTTGAAACTGAATAATTTTCAGTTCAATATTTTGAAAATACAAGAATTTTTTATTGTAAATCTTTCGAATTGTAGAACTTTCAATTGCTAATATTCAAAATTCAAGAGTTTTCAATTTTGAAATTTTAGAATTGATAATTCTGTAATTTTTATGATTAACATTAGAAATTTCTTCAATTTGGAAAATTTCGAATTAGAAACTTGACTTTTGATCTTCAAAATCAACCAAATGCAAGAATTTTAATTTATACATCTTTAAGATTATAGAGATTTCAAGTTTAAATCTTCAAAATGTAACATTTAAAAAGAAACCATTCAAAATTGAACAAGTTAGCCAATTTTCAATTAGAAATATCTTCAAAATGGATCAGTGTCGAAAATGGGAAACATATAAAGATTCACAATAATTTCAGAATATCTAAAGAGATATTCGTTTTCAATTTAAATCACTGTTTCTCCAACAAATATTTTTTCAATTTAACCAAAAATAACTTAAAAATGATGAAAATTATTGAGATTAAAGAAAAATTTTTATTGGAACAAAAAACCATTTAATTAATTCAAGAGAAATTCCTTTGAATCAAAGAATCTATTCTTTTACTGTAAACTAATCAATATTTTTATTTAATTCAAATAAACTTTCTTTGATTTCTTTGCTTGTAATTCCTGCTGGAATCAAATCTTATTTTCAAATAAATGTTTAATATGTATACAGATTACTGGAAATTTATGATGATTAGTTATACTATAATAGTTTTAGTTTTGTAGCTTTGGGATCCGTAAATGATGAAAAAAGTTTACATTTTCATCAGACATTTCGGCTCCATAATGGGAAATAATGGATCCTAGAAAAATTCTAGAAAGTTGAATATTTGGTATAAGTTTTTGGTACATTTCAGTGTACTTTCTAGCCGAAAACTATTTTTGGGGCGTCGATTTTTTTTTATTGTTATAATACTTATCGTCCTATATAACTAAAAAATGATAACAACCTTTTAACATTTTTTAGCGCGTCTTCATCTATAACCAGTGTCTAAGAGTGTAAGCTTGGAACATTATTTAGTATTTTAACTTAAACCGAAAACAATATTGCACTACACCTATTTACTCAGAATGATTTTCATTCATAGTTTATTTTTCAATGAGTATAAGAACTAGTAAAAGAGCGAAACTGTAAAGTTGTATAAATCTTAACGTATGATGCAGAAAAGTAGACAAATAAAACGTGTCAATCTATTTTTTCATTTTTAGAGTTTTGTAGCGCCGGGCTGAAACCCTTATGGCTTATTGTTTCGGTCGGGTGTCCGTCAGTCCATCGTACAAATGGACATAAGCGTGAAAAGATGTTACAGCAAAAGGGCATAAACGCCGAAATTTTGTCCATCAACTTTGTCCCCCAAATATTCTTTTTTCAAATTTTTTTTTTTTCAAACAATTTTTTTCACGAAAGTTTTTTTCAACAAATGTTTTTACATAATTTTTAATTCAAACAAATTTGGGTAATAACATTTTTTTTCACAAAATTGAAAAGTATTTCATTTTAAGATTCTGTTAGTATTTAAATTAACGTCTTAATGGGCTACGAAACACTTCCTTGTAGGTGCTCGGCTCCTACTTTTACTAATTTTTTTACTAAACTTTTCAGTGTTTTTATATTCTTTGCCCCCACCCTCCGTGTAGAAAATTATAGGGGCAGAATTGTGTCGAGTAGGGTATTGTCTAAAGCCTAGAGCGTCCAATTTAGATGGTCCTTTCGGACACTTTTCGGGTGCTGGTTAGCCTATCAGGAGCAAAACTTTTTCTAATTTTCAAATCCAAATATTTCGTTGCATATTTTAAAAATATCAAGGGTTTTTGAAGATATAAACTAGCTGTGAATTCGATCTCGAGTGTTTCCACTTTCTTTGTATTTATAATTATATGGTGATCATTTCACGAGCACTCTGCTTCCCGTTAGAAAATGTATTTGCTTCCTCATAGAGGAAGCATAAGTGATTTTTTTCAATAAAAGACAAACCAAAGTCTACATTTTGATTTCTTTACAAAAATTGTCAGAAATATTCTGTTTGAAACTTTATGGTCAAAATGTCTTTTCTGTTTATGCGTCAACCTTGAATTATGTCGATGAAAAAAGCTCTTTCGTTTGGAATAGATATTTCAAATATTATAAATGAGCATAACTTCCTTAATCTTCAATAAAGTGTACTAATATTAAAGGCTCTAATGGAACCAAAATTACATAAAAAAAATTTCCGTTTGAATATGACTCCTTTTTTATGAAATTTTGTTTAAAATCAATTTTATAAATAAAATTTCTTGTTTTTCAAAAGAACTCATTTCCTCAGCGTTTTAGGTGAATGTTGCCAGTAAGTTATTCAAAAAAGACCTAATTTTGAGTAGATCTGAAAAAATGCTCTAGCTGTAATAGAAACAAAATTATTATATCATAGCCTTCACACATTTCAAGCTTACAATCATATTTTCATAATACCGTTAATAAAACTTTTCAGTTCTTAATCAAATTAATTAAGTCTTCGTTTAATTCAAGCACAAGATACACAATATCATAAAAAAAATTTTCCATATCTCATCATCCAGAAACGAAAAATTAAAATAAAAATTTCAAAAAAAATCCATAAAAAGCGTAATTTTCAGGAGGTCATAATTTCAATGCGATTAGAGCTGGAGCATTATTTTTTCTTATATTTGCTACAAATAAGGTCCTCCTTGACCTATCTAGTGGCAACTTTCTCCTGAAATGCTCGGGAAATGAGTTCTTTTGGGAAACGATAAATTTTATTTAAAAACTTGATGTTGAATAAAATTTCATAAAAAAGGGCCATGTTCAGAATTTCAGAATTCAGAATTTGGGTTCTATTACAGCTAGAGCATTGTTTTTTTTAAACTACTCAAAATTAAGTCTTTTTAAAATAACTTACGGGCATATTTCACCTAAAGCGCTAAGGAAAATGAGTTCTTTTGAGAAAAGAGAAATATTATTTATAAAATTGATAAACAAACTTTTATAAAAAAGGGTCATATTCAAAAGGCCATAATTTTGGTTCTATTAGAACTAGAGCAATTTTTCCAGATCTATTCAAAATTAAGTCTTCTTTATTAATTATTTGGCAATTTTGAGCAGATATGCATAGGAAATAAGTTATTTCCTCAAAACTATATATATAATTATATATATATATATATATATATATATATATATAAATATATATATTCATTCAAATTATTCGCTTAAAATCTACTTCTTAGGATCATAACGCTCAAAATTTTAGAGATAGAACATTCGATTTTTTTTTAATTTTGCAGAAAATTTCAAGCACTTCAATTCTTGTTGAGAAGTTTGGGACATAGGATGAATTGGAATGAGGAAGTTTTCACAAAACTGATTTCTTCCCACTTTTTTCACCATTTTTCAAAAATATTTGAGGACTTTAGTTCTCGTAAGATGTTCAGCACCTGTAACCTTTTTTGGATGCCAATCTGAATGGTTTGAGCCAATAAAATTCGACGTTCAACTTATTTTCATTAAAATATGTTGATTAACCTCTTCAAAAAAATCAAAAAAAGAGTTTTCTCAGGAAGGGCCTGAGCGATTTTTTTCTTTTTGGGCTCAAAATGATCGTGGGGCATCCCAGAAATATATGCAGAACAAAAACGAGCATATGCAAGCCCTTTTGGGTTAAAGTCAGTCAAGGAACACCGTGAATATAAATGATGATAACTTCCTTACTCTTTAATAAAATTGATTAACATTGTAGGTCAATCGATTCGTCTCGAACCAAGGAATCTTTTATATTTTTGCACCAACTTTGAATTATGTTAATGAAAAAAGTTTAACTATAAAAAATCGATTTTTAAAATATCATTAAGTGCTTAAAAAATTACACTAAATATTTTTAGAAGTCCTTTGGTCAGTTTCAAGACCATGACGAAGCTTCCTCTATGAAGAAGCAACAGTGGAAGATGTTCATTAAAAACAAAGATTTGTTCTTCATCATCTAGACAGTCTTTGAAATGATTTTGACTCTCAACCATCTAAAATGGATTTTCACAAGACCGACTGACTATCGCTAGATAAGCTCGTCCAGACTAGTGTTTGATCATACAAATACGTTTCACTTCTACTTAGTGCCAGAATAGACCGCCTTGACAGCGCCACATTAGCGATCATGACGATCGATCCTGGCCCCGAATAAATCCCCGCTAATTCTCTACACTCAACCTTCTTCCTTGAGCATAAGGCGCAATAAAAGGCGAATTTTACAAATCATAAATTTGAAAACCTGAGAAATATGAAGGCAAACACTTGAAAAATGGCAAACGGTTTTTGACTTTTTCCTAAACTTTTTAGTTTTTAATATTCTCGGTCCCCTTCTCTTCCCCTTTCTTTGAGGATAATACACCATAAAAAGTGAAGATTGCGAAGTCATGATATGAAAACCTAAGATACGGAAAAACATGTAATTAAAAATGGCAATGAAATTTCGAAAAATACTAAGTTATAAAATTGAAATCTGATATATGGAAAAGCAGAAAAATGACTATTGGTAATATGTTTTGATTTTTTCATAACTTTTCAGATATTTATGTATTTTTTTATCGTCAGCGCCCCACCCCTTCATCGCCTAAACATTAGGCCCATAAACAGTAAAAGTATAAAGCTATATATCTGACACTTAACTACAGAAATGCAGATAATTAAAAATAAGAACCACTTAAAAAACGAACTATAAAGTTGAAAATCTGAACTTGAGATACTGGAAAGCTGGCACATAAACCGGCAATGTAATGGCAATGGTTACAATGACAGATGAAAATGCAGGAGTTACCAACCCTTTGATTTTGCAGTTTTCTTTTTTTTTTAAATTAAATATTAAATACTGTTGTTTTCAATTTTTCTCTGCACTTATTTTTCCTACTTAGGAGAGCCGGTTTTCACTCATTTGCCTTCTTGAATCGCACACAGAGCGGTCATCAGTGAGACAAAACCCCCCAAAAAAACAAAGGAAACAAAATTTCAAAAATTAGCATGCACATTTTACAAATTAGTATCAGCAAAAATGAAACTAAAGTAGGAAAAATAAGAGCAGAGAAAAATTAAAGACAATAGCATCGTAGACTTATTTAGAGAAAAGCTAAACTGCAAATTCTCAAGGTTGGTCACTTCAGCATTTTCGTCTATCATTATTACCATTGCTTTTATATTCCCGTTTCATGTGTCTACTTTTTAGTATCTTAAGTTCAGATGTTTAACTGTATAGTTCCATGTTTATGTGGTTTTTATTTTTATTCATCTGCATTTCCGTACTTAAGGTTCAGATTTACAACTTTTAACTTTTATGATTCTTCAGCAACCTGGGTCGGAGCAGTGTTGCGGAGTGAACGTGTTATTTGAATAAATAACACGAAAACTCCAGATCAATCTAAAATATCTATACCATAACACATATACCTACATACCTATCTACCTTATACCATATAACGACCTACTTTACACCTATATACCTATCCCACTACTTTCCAACCGAGCAAGTCACGCCTACCCCGAAAGGGAAATGGCTTAATGGTATAATAATAAATAATGCTCAAAGGGTTATTTGTCTGCTTTTCCGTATCCCAGATTTCAAATTTATAACTTTGTATCCTTCTTTTTTTATTGCCAATTTTAATAATCTGTTTTTTCATATCTCAGGATTTCATATTATAACTTTGCAACCTTCGCTTCTTATTTCAATAAGAAAATCAAACTATTTTTGGTTGGAAATTCTACAATTATATTTTGTTTCTGTTAAAAATTGTACTATTTGGTTGAAAATTCATTTAGTTTGAAATTCATCTTCTTTTAGTTGTAGAAAACTAGTCGCCTTGATTCAAAGTTCTACTATTTGGTTGAAAATTGATATTTTTAATTAAAAATTCATATTTTCTGGATTAATTCAACTGTTTTTTATTTTAAATTAAAATCTTTCCTGGTGAAAATATATATTACATGTTCGTTGACAATTAATTTCAATGGTTAAGACTTGACAATAATCTTATGTGTTAAAAAATCACCTTTTTGGTTGTCGATTCAACCATTTTGTTACAAATTTTATATTTTCGTTTAACTCAACTGGTTGAAAATTCGTCTTCTGGTAGGAAATTCTGAATATTCAACTGTCTTCAAAAAAATGTTTGCTTATAAAGGAATTCGTTTTGTTGAAAAATCATCTTTGTTGTTGCGAATTTTATCTCTGTTGGTATTTATATTAATTTCATTAAAAATAATTATTCCCCTATTTTCCCCCTATTTTTGTGAAAAATTACCCTATTTCGCCGGTTCTGAGAGAATTTTGGGCTACGTTACTTTTCGGTAGCGGAGAAGAGGAAAAACATCCCAAAATTGGTAACGTAGTTTATAAACGACCACTTATTGAAACTACATATTGATCATTTCTCTCTCTCTCTCTCTCTCTCTCTATCTCTGTCTCTCTCTCTCTCTCTCTCTCTCTCTCTCTCTCTCTCTATATATATATATATATTTATTTATTTATTTAATTTTATTCAACAATTTTGTTCATGATCTTCAATTTTATACCTACAAACAATAAGATAACATATAATCAAACTGATTTCAATGGAAGGATTAGATTACCGACAATAAATGTGTGTGTGCATACTGTACATCACTGATATGAATTGCACTTGCCACTCCCGATCCACTTTCTTTTCATCAGACGACAAATAACATAATGTGTTAATCATTCAGTGCGTCTGGATCCAATCAGAATCTAAGGTCTTCTCCCAGTCTTCGTCAAATTTTCATATTTGAAAAATTATTCAAATTGTTCGTGTATCACTGCATTTTTTTCATATTTGACTTTAGAATATATTAATACATTATGAATTCTTCTATCATATTATTTAATATGGTTTTTATTTGATCAATATCCTTTAAATGCTGATTATAGAGAGCAATTTTTTATCTTTCAGTGCAGCCATGTGTTCTAATTTGCCAAATCAGGGACAAATTAAGGTCCAATCCTGGGGCTCTTTCAATGGAAAAAATGTGAAAAAGTTCACGTTGAAAAACAAATGTGGTCAAGAAGTGGACGTCATTAATTACGGTGGAACTATTACGAGTATCAGAACGCCTGATAAAAATAATCAGCTGGCAGACATTGTCCTTGGGTTCGACAATATCGAAGGTATAATTTCAAATGAATAATTCCATTGAACATTTAACAAATAATCTGTTGAGATTGTACATTTTTATTTTAGAGGTAGTTGTAAATATTTTTATAAAGTTTAGTTCAAGTCTTTAAATAGTATCTTATCCCTAGCGGAAACGGACCTAAAGCAACCACATATCGTGACCATTTCGTTCACTTGGTCCGCTAAGGCATATTTTCATCCTTGTTCATATTTATTCATAATTCCACATATAACTCAACACTCTTTTTTATTTATTTGAATATTAATTGTTATTTATTAGTATTTTTTCTTGTGTTACAACATTACAATTGAAAAGCTGTGTGCGGTAACCCGACACACAATATTGCACATCAGGTTGCTGCAAACAGCTTTTAATTCTTAATATTTTAACAGATGGATAAATACAGATACATAAATATAAATGTTTAACACGATAAAAAGAGTGCAGGTTTCTATTTTCAACGTTTTCCTCGATTGAAAATATATTTTCGCAATAAAATACAAGAAATTACAGATATGTTATGATTGTAATAGGTACTTGTAAAATTGTATGAAAGTGCCCAGTTGTAGAAAAAAATGTTACACTTATTAGTAGAATTTTTTAATAATTTGCTATGAATTTTAACAATTTGAATAAAAATTTACTATAGTAGATTTAGTAGATATAGAAGCTAAAACATTGTGCTATTATTCGGACATTCACAACATTGTACAAGTCAAAAAATTACTTTTTTCAAATTCTTTCACTTTATTGTAATTAATTACATTTTATTGTGAAATATAATTTCTGTCAAGCTTCTTAGAAAAACAAAACTTGAACATTGGTCATGATATCTTCTTTTTAAATTAAAAATATTGAGACCATTCAATTTGAAGTTGTGCAACAGGAAACATTAATACTTGAAATTAAAGTATTTGAAAATTGTTAATTGTCCAAATTTATATAATAACCATTTTGAACTTATTTATATTCATAAGCTTAGAAATCGTTGAAATTTAAATGTTTTTAATTCTTAATTATTGACTTGTGCAACGTGCACATTTCAAAATTTCGGTCATATGAAAATGTTTTCAATTTGAATGTTATCATTTGGAATCGTGCTTCATATTTCAACTTTAATTTTTGTACTCAAAATTGAAATGACTGAATTTTAAAGGAGGTAAATTTTGCAAATTATAAGCTTAGAGAGTTTGAAATACTAACTATATTTTAAAGTATTTCTCTTTGAAATTTTTATACTTAGGGCACCCTATCTAAACTGGAACTTTTTGTACATTTAATTTAAAATAACAATAACAAGGTGGCTGCTTTACTCTAGAAAAAAATTTCCGGCGATTTCCTGGTTTTTTCATGGTTCGCAACATTGTTTCACGGTCAACGAAATGAAGACATTCGAACTCCTAAGACTGAATTTTTTTAAATTTGAAGCAATCAAAACCGAACTACAAATTAAAGCACTCAAACTTGAACTCTTTTGAATTCTAAAATTAGAGATTCAACAATTTATAATTCAGAAAATTTTAATTCAAACGCTTAATAATTCTTACGTATAAAATAGAAGCACTTTTTATGTGAAAATTTTTCAATTAAATGTTCTTTCATCTGAATTTTTAAAATACTAAATTTGCCTTTCTCCCCCTTCGTCTACTCAATAAAAATATTAGAAAGGAAAATTGGCCTCCTCCAATTTAGAAAAACAATTAAGAACCAAAATTTCCTTCCTTCCAACGCAGTGAAAATGTTCAAAACAAAATAATGGCCTCTTCTGATTTAGAAAAAATTGAAAACCAAAATTTGGTCCATTCCACCTCGATAAAAATCTGGAAAACGAAAAAAAACGTTCCACCAAAAGTCTTCTCCCTTTCAAATCGATAAAAATCTTACTAAAGAAATGTCTCTCTTTAAATTCAGAAAAAAAAATTGAAAGCCGAAATTACTTCGATTCCAACTTAATAAAAATATGAAAAATAAAAAATGATCCTCTTCCAATTCAGGAAGAAGGTGATGAAAAAATTCCCTCATTCAACTACACTGTTAGAAATTTCCTGAAATTTCAGTCAGTTTTCAATGAATTATGTCACTGAAATTTTATAAATTTGGCTTTGAAAATTAATTTGAGACCATATTCAATAATTTTCAGTGACACGAAATTTAAATTTTAAGCAGAAGTTATTGAAATTTCATAAAATTGACTCTGAAACATGTTTCAATTGCTTGTACATAAAATATTATTGGTGGCTGAATAAATTGCACTATGGTTTACGTAAATTTCATAAACATTCATTGAAAATCAAGTAAAATTTTTTATTAAATTTAATAAACCTAAATGAAAATATGAACAAAATTTAAAAATAATTCATGAAATTGAATTTAGAAGTTTTGTGTTTGATATACATTGAATATCCATAGGATATTCAGGAACATTTACAAAAAATGCAATGCACTACCTTCTAAAATAGTTTCAAAACTTACATTGAAATTCCAATCAGGCTATTTAAATTTCAGTGTTGCATAAAATTTCAATGAGTTTTTCATTAACCGTAGTGTAAAAAGCTTCACTAACATTTTCATAAAATTTCATTCACTTACTTCTAACAGTGTGGATGAAAATACTAAAAAGAATAAATGGCCTCTTCTAATTCATAGGGAAAATAAATAACCAAAATTTCGCCCGTTTTAGCTCTATACAAATTCTTAAAATAAAACAAATTCCTTTTTCCACTTCAGAGAAAATTGAAAACTAAAATTTCGTTTCTTCTAACTCAACACAAATGTTGAAAATAAAAAATTTCTCTTTTCTAGTTCAGAAAAAAATTGAAAATAAAATATTCTCTTCCTAGACTCAATTAAAATGTTAAAAAGAAAAAAAATGTTTTCCTAGTTGTACTCAGCGTCTCAATAAATTATGTTCCTTAAACTTATCAAATCTTAAACTTTTCCAAACAAATTACAAATAAATTACATAAAAATTAGCCAGGGACTGGAAAAATGTTAGATTTCGAATAACTTGTTTTCAAATCACTAATTTATTGTCAAATTATTATTTTTTTTTAATTTCGCAATTTTTACCTGCTTACTGAATTTGCCAACGTGTACTGAGTGCAAGTGTCTGAGACTCTGAAACTTGGACACTCAGTTGTCCTCAATATATTATAAACTGTAAGAGCTAGTAAAATATGTTGTCTTTCATAGAAAATAGGATGTTATGGTCGACCCGTATCCTACCGAGTTACCGAAACTTTTTTTGACAAAGATATAGGTGTTTGAATTCTGAAGTGCCTTGCCAAGAAGAGAGAATTTTTTTTTGTGAGAAAAACGAAAATTCACATTTCTTTCAAGATTTTTGCGAAAATATGTATAAAATCCTTAAAGAATGATTTTTTTGTCGAAAATACAATTTTATGTTGTGATGAAAAACCAAAAAGGACTTAATTTAACAGTTTTAATAACGTTCATGTGAAAAAATAAAGTAAGTTAGAAAAATGCATAGTATTGATTATTTCAAAAATGCCGAATTAAAAGGAAAAAGTTTTATGTAGAAGTTCTTGATACTGTTAATTTATGTTCGTCTTTGCTTTTTATGACATCCTAAAATTTTATTGTTAAAAAAATCCCAAAGGATTTCATAAATATTTTCCCAAAAATCTCGAAAATAACGCGAGATAGAAAAAAGTATCAAGAGATATTTTTGTATAACTTTTTTACAGAAAACATTTTATGCCTTTAATTTGTTCCGCATCTTGTGTCGATTTGGTAAAAAACGTGAATTTTCGTTTTGCAGACAAAAGAATCTCTTTTCTCACCAATAAGGCGCGGTCACGTGTCAGAATATCATGACATGTACTCTTTACATTAGTAGAAATGAATTCGGTCAACAGAATCAATTTACAACTTCAGAAAGTCCCATAAACATGACTCACTGTTGTCAGGAAATTCCGAAACATAATATAATCCATGTTCCGTTGCGATAAATATACCTTTATAATGTATTGCGAACATAAAGTAGGTTCCATACTGTGTTCAAACTAAATTCTCAATACTGTGTAAATGGCTTCTTGAATTTCAACTAGAGCCATTTTCTGTGCAAGAAGAAAGCGGTCTGGTGCCGCGCCGCCAGGCCTTCGAAATAAGTTCCCTGGCGGCGGCGCGGCGGCGGATCCGCCTGGCCTCGACTACACCACTGCTAAGGAGGATATTACATTACATTAAATTAAAGATGATTATCATGTATTACTACTTATTATTATTGTCTTATATTATATTATCGCATTATATATTCCTCTGAGCTACGAAAGCAGGGTAGAGTTGAACAGGGCGTGGCAGCCAATCTCTTCTTATTCCCACAGTGTTAATTGAAATCGTTCTGTGACATTTTTACTGTTTTTTTGAAAAATGTCGGTTTTAATCACGCGCCTTTGTATTGTAAGGTCGGTTAGGCTAGTCCGCTGTACTTGCCAAAAGTTGAGTGTCGTTACTGTCATAGTTTGCAAAAATCAGCGTCATTTGTGAAGAACTACTACACGGAAAAAATTAGTTGTTGAAATTTTGAATGACTGAGTCAACCACTCTAGGATAAGGCTGAAAATATGTCATCAATTAGAAGTATCGTCGTTAGAAACTTTGATTGATACATATTTAAACTAGCTGTGAATTCGATCTCGAGTGTTTCCACTTTGTTTGTATTTATAATTATATATGGTGCTCATTTCACGAGCACTTTGCTTCCCGTTAGCAAATGTATTTGCTTCCTCATAGAGGAAGCATAAGTTATTTTTTTCAATGATAGACAAACCAAAGTCTTCATTTTGCTCAATTTAAAAATAGAAATTTACCAAAAATGAAAAATTACAAAATAATACAAAAAATGTTTTAAATACGAAGACAAATCAGACAAATCAAATCTTGCGTTCGAAATAATAATTCTTTGAGCTGGAAAAGGGAAAGGAAAAGTTCTGTCGCACCCTATCTCTTTCCCAGCTTTATGATTTCTTCACAAAAATTGTCAGAATTACTCTATTTGAAAATTTATGATCAAAAAGTCTTTTCTATTCATGCATCAACTTTAAATTATGTCGATGAAAAAAGTTTGTTTGAAACTGATGATTCAGATATTGTAAATGCGCAGAACTTCCCTAATATTTAATAAAGTGTATTATTATTGTTATAGATCAATCGATTCGTCTCGAATCAACAAATCTTTTCAGTTCTTGCATCAACTTTGAATTATGTTAATGAAAAAAGCTTTTACTATAAGAAAATTTTTTAAAATATATAAATTACCATAACTTTCCTACTCTTTGATAAAATGCGTTATTATTATAGGTCAATCGATTCTTTTCGAACAAAGGAATCTTTTATATTGTTGCATCAACTCTGAATTATGCTAATGAAAAAAGTTTTACTATAAAAAACCGATTTTCAAAATATATAAATTACCATAACTTCCCTACTCTTTGATAAAATGCATTATTATTATAGGTCAATCGATTCGCCCCGAACCAAGGAATCTTTTATATTCTTGCATCAACTTTGAATTATCCAAATGAAAAAAGTTTTACTATAAAAAACCGTATTTTCAAATATTATGCATTACCATAGCTTCCTTACTCTTCAATAAAATGTATTAATATTATAGGTCAATCGATTCGCCCCGAACCAAGGAATCTTTTATATTCTTGCATCAACTTTGAATTATGCTAATGAAAAAAGTTTTACTATAAATAAATTACGTGCGTCCTAAACTATGACCCAAGACACATGTATGTGTAAACATCTTCGGTAAACGTTGACTGAAATTGAAATCTTAAATAAAGGAAATAAGAAGAATCTGAATCTGTTTATAATTAAATAATTTATAGATTTTTACGTTAAAAATTGAACTATTTCAATTTGAATGCCCTACGTAATTAATTAAATGTATGCATCCGATTGAAACTTCCAAATCTTTTTTTAATTTTCAAAAACATTTTAATTAATATATTCATAATTTTAAAGTTTTCATTG
>CAKNXH010001304.1:42743-63461 GCA_932178445.1 Andricus quercusramuli
TTTTTTTGCAGATGCTTCTTCCTGAAAATGATCTTTTTAGTTGTAAATTTTATTATTTGTTTGAAAATGCAACAGTTTTGTTCAAAAATTAATCTTTTTGCTTGAAAATTCCACTATTTCGTAGAAAATTTACTTTTTGACAGAAATTCATATTTTGGTGTTGAAAAATAAATTTAGATGTTTTTTGGATAAAAATCCAACTATTTTTTGGAAAATGTATATTTTTTATTAAAAAATTCATCTATCCGAGTAGAAAATTAATCTTTCTTTGATAAAAATGCAACTGTTTGACTATTTGATTGAGAACTGATTTTTTATAATTGAAAATTTAACTGCGTGGGTAAAAGTTGAACTATTCTGTTGAATTTGTTTTTAATGAAGCTTTACCTCTTTGGTTAAAAATTTAACTATTTTGTTGAAAATTAATTTTTTTGCTGAAAATTCCTATTTTACTGGTTGAAAATTCAATGTTTCTACAGAAAATTCGTCTTTTGGCTTTCAGGATCAACAATTCAGGTGAACTTTTTTTTCTTTCATCACTGAGAAATCTTTTTATTTGTTGAAAATTCGTTTTTTTCTTAATTTTTTTTTTCAATTACATTTCATCCTTCTAGGTTGAACTATCAACTATTAAACTTTTTTGTTACGAATTTTCTTTTAAGGTTGAAAATTGAACTATTTCTTTGAAAATTCAATTGTTTTGTAGAGAATTTAATAATTTTTTAGAAAATTTAAGTATTTTCTTAAGAAGTCATCTCTTATCGTAGAAAAGTAACTTTTTTTGTTTAAAAGAAATAAATTTCAAAATTTTTGTTTTTGTATATGTATGTTAATGGGATTTGAATGTGAATGGTTAAAGAAAAAAAAATGGTCGAAGAAAAATCATACAATTTTTAAAATGAAGTTTTCTCCCTGCACAGCACGAATTATTTTAAATACAACTAATTTCCACTAGTTTCAAGTCCCATATCTTATTTTTTCTGGAAACCATAAATTACGTACAGCAATAGGGGGGTAGAAACATTTTGTTACGGTTCGTTACATGGGGGGGGGCGAAGAGGTTCGATTATCCGTTACGTAATTTACGTACGGCCCCTTTCCTAAAACGTATTTTTTCCTTTGCCTGCTTAGTCAAGCTTTGTTTATAAAATACCGGTGCGGACCGATATGAGTTCTCTGAAAAAACACATTGTGTGGCATTTATATTACGCATCTACATTTAGAATTAGGCTAATTATATTTCCTGAAGAAGATTAATAAATTCTATCACTTATATCCAGAAAACAATAACAAGAGAGAGAGAGAGAGAGAGAGAAGGAGTGAGAGAGATGGAGAAGGAGAGAGAGAGATGGGCAAAGAGAGAGACTGAAGGGCTCCTTTCTGTGGGCGAAGAAAAGCGAGCCTCCGGTCTGTGCCATAAAACACAACGTGTTTGTCACAGGCCTGCGTTACACTATGCAGTCGTGGTTTCATTCGAAGCAGGCGCTACTCCCCATATCGAGGTCTAAGATGTTTACACATCAAAAACCGTATTTTCAAATATTATGCATTACCATAGCTTCCTTACTCTTCAATAAAATGTATTAATATTATAGGTCAATCGATTCGCCCCGAACCAAGGAATCTTTTATATTCTTGCATCAACTTTGAATTATGCGAATGAAAAAAGTTTTACTATAAAAAACCGATTTTTAAAATATTATTGAGTGCTAGAAAAAAATGCAATGAATATTTTCAGAAATCCTCTGGTCAGTTTCAAGATATTAGTGAGGAAAATAAGCTCTCCAAATTTCATCAATTTATCTGTAACCGTTTTCTAGTTATCGTGTTCACAAAAAAGCGTGACATCCACACATCCACATTCCACACATCCACACACACACACACATCCGGACAATTGCTTAGAACATTGTATTAGACATTTTTAAATTAGGGAGGGTTCAATTAAATGAATTTAAAAATTTTGAAAAATGTTACTATTACAAAGCTTCCTCGATGAGGAAGCAAAAGTAGAAAGAATTGTAGAAAGTTCAAAATAATTTCAATGAAAATGTTGAGACGAGAGGAATAGAGTTATTGAAACACTCATGCACTAATGCTTCGAAGCCAGTCAATGAAACTTTCGATGACTCTTAACGAGTTTTTAGAAAACAGTGTTGTCAAATTTGTAAAAATTATTTTGCGGTTATATTTATTATATTATTATTCACAAAGACTCACGCGGGATTCGAACCACCTAACACATATGCATATGACGCATCGAACTCAACTTATCCCTAACAACTAGAACCCATGGCTAACCTAACACATTGAATATTTTGCACAAATCCCAGTAAAGAGCCAAATTCAACTCCGCGCTCATTTGCTCATTGCCGGTTACCGCGACTCCATTCAGACTTATACATATACCACTTCACCTGAGCGTCACTTTTGTGTTAACACAAGCGTCCAATATGACTGTACATTGTGCATATACAGGGTGTTCCAGTACTCAAAAAACATTTTTATATTTTTGAATTCTAACAAAAAAATGGCGTTGAAAATAATTATAAAAAAATGTTTCTAAAGACAATAATTACCGAGTAATTAACAATTGAAGATTAACCAATCAGAAGCACGCGTTAGAAGGTCAACCGTGTGCCATCGACAAGAGTGTGAGCATAAACAAATTCCGTTCTTATAATTTCTCCTCCGTTCGCTTTTACAGTAGGTTGTGACTCTCTGGTGTAACTTCACACGTCAGCGAGATACAAAAATTAAGAAAAATATTCTCCACAATCAACCAAATTCGACAACATTCTCATGAGTTCTATAAATTCCCTTGAATTTTGTATAATTTTCGAGAACTCAGTGGAATTCTCCTGAATTCTGAAAAATTCATTTTTAATTTTAATTATGTAAAATCCTCCTCAATTTAGTAGGATTCTCTTAGGTTGGCAGAACTCTCTTGAAATCAGCAAAATTGTCTTGAAATTAGTGGAATTCTCTTGAATTCAGCAGAATTTTCTTAAATTAGCAAAATTCTCTTGAAATCCGCAGCATCTTTTGAGTTCCGCAGAATTCTCTTTTCAATAATATTCTGCTAAATTCGAAAGAAAACAGGATAATTTGACTAAATTCAAGAGAATTCTGCCAAACCTAAGAGAATTCTACGGAATTTAAGAGAATTAAACAAAGTTTAAGAGAATTTTACATATTTGAAGAAAATTCTACTAAATTCAGGAGAATTCTACATTATTCAAGAGAATGCTGTTGATCTAAAGAGAATTCTGCCGAACGTGAGAGAATTCAGCTAAATTGAAGAGAGTTCTACCGAACTTAAAAGAATGCTACTGAATTCAAGAAAACTTCACATAATTCAAGAGAATTCTACTGAATTCATGAGAATGATATAAAATTCAAGAGAATTTCACTGAATTCAAAAGAATTCTGCTGAAATCAAGAGAATTCTGCTGGAATCAAAAGAATTCTATAGAGTTAGAAAGAATTTCACGGATTTCAAGAAAATTTTGCCGAATTCAAGAGAATTCTTCAGAATTCAGCAAAATTCCACTGAGTTCTCGAAAATTCTACAAAATTCAAGGAAATTTACAGAATGCATGAGAATATTGTCGAATTTGGTAAATTATACGAACTGAACTTGTTTATGCACAAACTCTTGTCGATGGCGCATGGACTGTCGACCTTCTAACGCGTGCTTCTGATTGGATAATCTTTAATTGTTAATAACTCGGTAATTATTAACTTTAGAAAATTTGTATAAATTTTCGACGCCATTTTTCTGTTAGAATTCAGAAATACAAAATTGTTTTTTGAGTACTGGGACACCCTGTAGAGATATGTAGAAGACAGTTAACGACTTCTTTGACAACTTATAAATCAGTTATTCGTTTCTGTGCTAGAGTTATTGTATTTCAAATCTTTTGGAATCCGAAGGACTTCTTATAAAAAATTGAATGCTTGTCGAAAACTTTGTCAAAATATGTGGAATAAAAATTCGAGAACTGATGTTCTTAGATTGTGTTCCAATAATTCATTGACTTCTTTCACTTTTCCGATAAAGTCGGCGGTTCTTTCATAAAAATTAGGTGAGATCCTAAAAAAAACGTGGCCTGTCCTAGAATGGGTGACTCGTCAAATAAAGTTTCGACGATTTATTTTTTCCGTGTAGCAGAAGGGACATTTTCGTGGTATACGTTTGATTATCCTTCGGGTATACACTGTTAGAAGTAAGTTAATGAAATTTCATGAAAATGTTAGTGAAGCTTTCTACACTACGGTTAGTGAAAAACTCATTGAAATTTCATGCAACACTGGAATTTAAATAGCCTTATTGCAGTTTCAATGTAAGTTTTGAAACTATTTTCAGAGATAGTGCATTGAATTTTTTGTAAATGTTCATGAATATCCTATGGATATTCAATGTATATCACATACAAAACTTCTAAATTTATTTTCATGAATTATTTTTAAATTTCGTTCATACTTTCATTTAGGTTTATTAAATGTAATAAAAAATGTTATATAACGACTAGAGTTATGTATAAAATAGGCAGAGGCAGAGGTGCAGGACAACCACGCCTCGATGAGACGCATATAGTTGCCCGCACAGCCCATAAAAAGGAATGAGTGCGTTTTGTCCCGGGTCCGCCACTGGACTCATCAATATGGCAATGTGGTCGGACCCTGCCACAAACGCTCTGGGCAGGATGGGACTCGACACCGTATTTGAAGGCGCAAGCTCTCGCTTTGATTGCGAGAAGACTTGCGCCAGCAAGTGGTAGCCGCCTAGCGGTGAGAGCCCACACTTACTTCGTTTTCAATGCATGTTTATAAAATTTACGTGAAATTTATTCAGCCACCAATAATATTTTATGTACAAGCAATTGAAACAGGTTTCAGAGTTAACTTTATGAAATTTCAATAACTTTTGCTTCAAAATTGAGTTTCGTATTACTGAAAATTATTGAACTTGGCCTCAAATTAATTTTCAAAGTCAAATTTATGAAATTTCAGTGACATAAGTCATTGAAAACTGACTGAAATTTCAGGAAATTTCTAACAGTGTAGGTTGTGTAAAAAAACGTTGAGTCAGTATTTTCCGTAGTAGAATGTTGTGCTTAACACGATGGAATGGTTGCTTTTTCGATATTCAAAATACTTTTTTCGTATGAAATTGTTTTGGAAAAAAGGACGTGTGGGGCGAGGTAGCCAACAGACGGCAGATTATGCTGAAAAGGCTAAAAAGTTGATGGCTTGTGGCGGCCCTCGAATCAAGCTTTCTAACGACACCATATGCAATTTGATAACATATGGAACAAGTGCTCTCTATTCCAAAATGTGGCGTCCTGGCTGCCTCGCCCTGCACAGTAAAAACTAGGCATTAATTTTTATCTGGGATCCTTACTTGGGCGTTCTAATATGATCTCACAAGAAGGTATATTTTCGAACTAGTTTCTATCTTGTTTAGTTTGCTAACTTCAGATTGATAAATGATCCGAGATAGCGAACTAAAGTTGTTCAGAGGGTACATTGTTTCAATTATTCCAAACTTCAATCTTACAAAAAACAAAAAATAGATGAAATTGAAAATTCGTAAAAATCAGTGTTGAACCGTCACACTCAGACTTCGCGAAATTCAGCCCTATGGACTACCTTGGTTTCTAAACTTGACAGTTTAGAATTTGTTTGATTAGATTTCGTTATTGACAGATGATTCTCATTTAGAGCCTATTTCAATCCACAAATCGACCCTATTTTATTAGATTGGCGGATCAAACTGAAGTGCAATTGTTTTGTTGCGTGGACCGTTTTAATACCAAATTAAGTTCTAAATCGAATCCTAGATTTTACAGTATGTTCTACTCTACTCGAGAGATTTTTGTGCGTATTGAAACTAGACCAGGTAGTTTTTTATATCGCTTCATATTTCTTACCTTGGCCTTGGCCCTAAATCGGAGGAATGTAAACGTGAACAGGCAGGCACGCATGAATCATTTCTGTTGAATTTGGAAGCATGTCTCAACCTGATCCAACTAACGCGCTGAGAGTGCGGCCCTTGAGCTGTATGTCACGCTTGACTAAGCATATCCTCCCTGTCGGCCCCGCGGCTTTTCTAATCACAAAACTGCAGATGCCATCAGTTCTAGGCGTAAACCGAAGGGTCTTATATTGGGAGTTGAGTGTATACGCGGTCCTATGTGTTGATATAAAAAAATGCCATGTTACTTGGCCCGGGGCTGGCCAAATAGCGAGGTATAAGCTTAGATGAATTTCCAACCAAAAAGATTAATTTTTCACCAGAATAGACGAATTTTCAATCATTTTCATACTTTTTCTCGGGTGAACCCGGTTTTTCGTCATAGCCACGGACTAAGTCAAGTGACTGATGAGATCAGGATGTTATAAATTATTTCAATACGTTGTTTGAAATCATTTACGATGATGATGTAGGTACAAAATTAGAAGCATGATGTAGTTTGCAGTTTGACTTTGCCGCTGTTATCCTTACACAGCGGCCGTGAGTGTTGAAGGTGACACCAGTCGCCTCTGGATGCTTTCTTAGAGCTACCATGTATCACGCCATAGGTTCTTAGTCACTTGCTTCCTGATGGTCTAGGAAGTTTCTTACAATGCGACAGGTGTTTAATAAAACCGCCTTTTGAGCTGCCGCCAGTACCCTACTGACTCCTAAATGTTCAAGATGTTCAGTGCATCTTGCGTGCACATTGCCTGTAGCCGAAATCACAATAGAATGAATAGATGCATGTTTCACATTCCTCCATATTGCCTTAACTTCATGCCTTAGCTCGCTATACTTATGAATCTTGGTTGTATAGGTTGCCTGCAAATTTCGGTTGAGCGGACAAGCAATGTCGATGATGTAGACTCTTCCACCTTTTTTCTCTCGCATCACGATGTCAGGTCGATTGGCTCGGATGTAATGATCCGTCTGGATAGTCACATCCCAATATAAGATATAATCTTCATTTTCTAAAACGGACATTGGAATGTATCTATAGAAAGGCATCCATTCTGTTAAGAGTCCTAGGTTTAAGGCAAGTTGTTGATGTACAATGCCCGCCACATCATTATGTCTGTGCGTATATTCTCTTTGAGCCATTACGCGACAACCATCAATAATGTGCTCGATGGATTCGTTGGTATCTCCACATAATCGGCACCGGTCAACCACGTCTTGATGTAACACGTGTTTGCGATAATTCCTGGTGCTGACAACTCTATCCTGAATCGCAATGACGAATCCTTCCGTTTCTGGATACAGGAGTCCCTTTCTCAGCCAAATATTGGATGCCTCACTATCCACTTCATATTGATCTAGCGTTTTGGGGTGTTCGCTGTGGATGGCTTTCTGTCTCCATTGCGTTTCTAATTCCTCTATGGTTTCTGCCCTGATATTCAAGGCTTCCTCTGAGGACAAATTCAAGGGCGTGTAGTCAAGGTCCGCTTTACAGATGGTGTTGTAAAGCGTAACATCTCGCTTGCTGTTAAAATAGTCTCGCAACTGTGTAACTTGTGACTCACACAGTTTTCTGACATCTATAATGCCTCTGCCCCCTCTATGTCGTGGTAGAACTACCCTTTCACTCGCCGAATTACGGTGTTGCATTCGGTGTTTCGTCATTTCTACGCGGATGATTCTGTTTAATCGTTCGAGGTCAGTGTTCGACCATTTGATGAGCCCAAAGGAGTACGTGAGAACAGGGATGGCGTAGGTGTTGATTGCCCTGATCTTGTTTGCCGAGTTAAGGGAACTCTTCAGAACCAATCTGAGTCTTGTAGTGAAGGCAGTCGTTAGGCTTTTCTTAACTATCGTATGCTGAATACCCTTAGATTCAAGAATACCCAGGTATTTATATGACTCGCCCTCAGCCATTGCCTCGATGTCATTCCCGAAATCGTTCTCTATCTCTGCGGTCCCTAATTCTCCTCTGGTTAAATGGACTGTTCGGCATTTATCTAGTCCAAACTCCATGTTGATATCATTGGAAAACTGCTTTGTAACATCAATCACTTGCTGCAGTTTCTCGTCCGAACTAGCGTATAGCTTCAGGTCATCCATGTATAGAAGATGGGTCACTTGATGACCATCCTCATTATCATTTACTCGGAACCCATGAGACATGCTATTCAAAGTTTTGCTCAGTGGGTTCAACGCTAAACAGAACCATAATGCACTGAAGGAGTCTCCTTGGAATATACCCGTTTTAATGCGTATTGATCTAGTTATCCTCGGTTGTCCATGATCAAAATACTTGATTCTTGTACCCCAAAGCATCATCGCACGACTTAGGAAGTCAATGATGCGTGGACAAATTTTGTATACTTTTGAGACTTCAAGCAAATAGTCATGTGGTACGGAAGGAAACGCTTGCTTGTAGTCAATGTATGCCATGTGCAAGTTCCTTTGGTGTTTACGAGCTTGCGTCATGGCAACAGCGTCTATGGTGACTGGTAGATCTTTACTGCCTCGGGAGTTTTTACAACATCCTTTTTGTTCTTCTGTAAGGATGTCATTCTCGTCACAGTGAGAATAAACCTTATCTGCTATGATAGCTGTGAGACATTTATATATTGTTGGAAGACAGGCTATCGGTCGAAATTCAGATGGATTATGAGCGTCTGGTTTTTTAGGCAACATATACGTAGTACCCTGCAGCATAAAGCCTGGCATCAGATTTGGATGTTCGATGATCTTCTGAAAACACCGTGCCAACGCAGGATGCACACTAGTCAGGTACTTATACCAGAAATTGTGCACCATGTCCGGACCTGGAGCTTTCCAGTTACATGCTTTTTTCAAAACCGCTGAAACATCTAAAGCTGTGATGTTCGTCAGCTCCATTTCAGGGTTATTGCTTGCTCTTGCTTTCTCTAGTTGGAACCACGCAGTGTCCAAATTGCTTCTGTTAGTTTTTCCCCAAACGTCTGACCAATAGTTAGTCATTTCTTCCAGTTGGGGGACTTCGGTGTCTTGCTGGTTATTTTGCTTTACACTCAGTTCACGATAGAACCTTCTTTCGTCTGTCTGAAAGGTTCGATTTTGTTGCCTTCTTGCACTACTTTTCTTGTACCGACGCAGTCTAGCAGTAAGAACATCAAGTCTCCGCCGTTGGGGGTCTATAATCTCATCCAATATTGCTGGTGTCAATGTCTCGATGTACCGAGGGTGGATGATTTTAATAACATGGTGTATCAGCTGTCTGGTTCGATTTCCTTTTTTATATTGAGTCAGTCGACCCAATTTGCACCTTACTTTGCTGACATCCATATCCAGCCTGATCTTCCATGGCGGATCTCGCTCCTGTCTTGAGGCGAAGACTGCATTTATAGGCCTTGTTCTGCGGCCCAACGTTCTAACGGTTGCCACAGCTGCACAGTATACAAGAGTTTGCACCTCTAACGCATTTTGTGTTGCGTTCAAATGCATAGGTAAAACCTTGCTGTTTAGGTGTTCTATTAGTGCACGCAGATCATTTGTGATGTTCATCTTGGGCAGTGAATGCCTTTGTGTTGGTTCTACATGTCTGAACTCTAGTAGAGCATGACCAAAATTCCTTTCAAGGTGCTGTAGATTTTCTGGGACTTCGCTGTTTATATCATCGTTTATGATATCCGGATGTGGTTCTAGTCCATCCGGTACTTGATGTTCATTATCCCTAGCACCTATGTCTTCAGCTGCAATAAAGTTTTCGTTTTCCACATCTTCCACTGAAAGTTCATCAATAGGAAGCTGCTGTTCCACTTCCATTTCGATGGCAGCTATTTCAACAGCCGAAAGCAATTTGTTTACAGATATCGAGCGTTTTTGATCTGCTAAATTCTGCTCATTTACTCTTGTGGCTAGCCCTGAGTACTTAAGTAAGAAGAGACGATGATGTTCTCTCCTTACACTTTGCCCACTTTTCTTTGCCAAAAAATAAAAGCGCATCACATCTCTGTTCATATGGTATGTCCATTTTAATCGCTTCCTTGGTTGTGGAACTTCGGCTTCTGGCACTGGTTGTATTAGGCCATCTACCTCCGGAGGATGTGGTGGTGCTGGATCATCACCAGGTTGAGGAAGAACATCAATTGCCACTGCTTGTTCGTGTGACGCGGCTTCCTCTAACTGCTGTTCATTGCCGTTGTTCTTCCACTCCAAATCAACCTGCTGTTTAATCTCCATTGCTCGATCTTCTGAGATGAGTAGATTAGTCCTGATGTCCTTCACCTTAGCGATAAGATCTCTCAATGCGACTTTCTCTATTTGAGGATACTTTGCGGCAAATTTCGTTCTGAAATTTTGTCCTTTCTTGCGTGATGTTTCAAACTTCGCACTTTCATAATAGAGACGCATCAATTCCTCATTCATTGTGGTATCCCACTCGATGCTCTCCCACGGTATTTCTGTTGAAGTGGTTGGCTGCAAATAGCTAACGCTAGCCAAAGCATCCTCAACAGACGCAGTTGATGTTTCACTGCTTACCGTATGTCGCAGATGTTCTTGCTGGCCAGCTGTTTGATTAGTGAGATCTGCCTGACCATCTCGCAGCTCACCATCACCACCGTCCCGCATGCTGTGGCCCCCAGCGGTGGCTCCAGGGGCGCCCCGACGATCCTCGGGTAGCGACAGGCGTTTCAAAATTTTTAAAATACTCTCCATTATCATTTATGGGTTTTGGTGTTCCTCTTAGTCACTTTCCTCTTCGTTTTCTGCCTGTCTGGCATGGGAAACCCTATTATTATTATTATTATTATTATACCATTAAGCCATTTCCTTTTCGGGGTAGGCGTGACTTGCTCGGTTGGAAAGTAGTGGTATAGGTATATAGGTGTAAAGTAGGTCGTTATATGGTATAAGGTATATAGGTATATAGGTATATATGTGTTAGGTATAGATATTTTAGATTGATCTGGAGTTTTCGTGTTATTTATTCAAATGACACGTCCACTCCGCAACACTGCTCCGATCCAGGTTGCTGATCAATCTCTCTAGCGATCACCCCAAGTAAGGAGCCTCACAAAATTGTTATGTATGGTTCCCCACTTGGGCCCATTAGTATTCAAGGTCTTTGTTTCAGGCGTCATTCATTCTATTGTCACTCTGTTTACAAACTATTTGTCGCCACACTTTTCTGTCCTGGCATACTACTCTAGCTTCCTTTACGTCCATGCATTTCTTCATGCAAGCTCTTCTGTTCCTATGACTTCTTATGTCTTTTCGGATTAATGTCTCATTTACAGATTCTAACCATTCTTTCGGCGGTCTACCTCTGGGCATTCTGTCATTTACTTTACCTTTATATACTTGCTTCGTCAGTCGGTCATCTTTCATTCTTTCAAGATGTCCGAACCATCTTAAATGATTTCTTTCCCATATGTCAACTAGCGTCTCTCCTGTACCACATTGTTTGAGGATTATCTCGTTTCGGTTTCGGTGATCGCGTTGATTTTAATCCTGTCCTTTTCTTGACAGGTCCATGCCTCGCTACCGTGTAGTACAGTTGGTACGAATATGGAATTATGTATGGCCATTTTAGCTTTTTTTGATATGTATTTATTTGTGAGGATGGACCCTGCTCTACCGATAACCTGCTTACCCTTATTTATGCGCCTATCTAATTCCCCCTCTATTTTTCCGTCGCTAGTGAATAGACTACCTAGATATACGTACTTGTCAACTTGTTCTAATCTCACATTATTTAGGACATTGTTGCATATTGTTTTATCACTTTTTCCCTCAAACACCATGACTTTCGTTTTATTCACGTTAATTTTGAGGTCCATGTTCTTCATGCTTGTATTAAGTTTATTCAACATTCTTTGCAAGTCTTCGACTGATTCTGCCATAACAATCTTGTCATCTGCGAAAGCCAACCCACGTACTTTGACGGTTTCGAAATTTATAGTTTATATTTTTTTCGTTTCTAAATGTTTCAACTACATATTTGAATTTTTAAACGTAAAAAGGCTAATATTTAACCAAAAGTGGAGTGGATAAATACCAAATAGTTTAATTTTCTACTTAATTGTCGAATTTTTAAGCCAAAATGACGAATTTGCCACAAAACAGTCGAATTTTCAACCCGAGAATATGAATTTCCAACAAAAAAGTCAATTTTTAACCAATCAGTTGCATTTTTAACAAAATAGTTTAATTTTCATTTCAAAATCTTAATTTCTCAACGAAATACATCGATTTTAAATCAAATAGTTGAATTTTCAACCTAGAAGATTAATTTTTCACCAAAAGTGACAAATTTTTAACAAATTTCATGAATTTTATACCAAATAGCTTAAAAAATGGATGTGGCGTTAGTCCAAATTTTATTTGATTAATTTCTAGTTTATATTTGTTTCATTTCTCGGACTTTTTAACTAAATAGTTTAATTTTTAAACCTAAAAAGTTAATTATTTGATCAAAAATGGAATAGTTAAATACCAAATAGTTTAATTTTCTATAAAAAAAAAGACTAATTTGCTACAAAACAGCTTAATTTTCAACCAGAAAATATGAATTTGCAACAAAATTTTAATTTTTATTCAGTCAGTTGAATTTTCAATTAAAATTATGAATCTTCATAAAAATATGAATTGAAAGTAAATCAATTTAATCAAAGAGTTGAATTTTCAACTTAAAACGATGAATTTTCAACAAAAAATGTAATAGTTCATTCTTCAATAAAAATAGGTTTATTTAAAATAAAAACAGTTTGATTTTACAAAAAAACGAAGTTTTAACAAAAATCTTGAATCTTTAAGTAAAAAAGAATAATTTTAGTAGTACTAGTAGTACTAGTAGTACAATATTCGTACTAGTAATAAATAATGCACCTAGATACACTACCCGAATCGGGTAGTGTCACGCCTACCCCGAAAGGGAAATGGCTTAATGGTATAAAAAAAAACAGTTGCATTTTTAACCAAAAAATTTATTTTTTACCAAAAAAGACAAATTTTCAACAGAAGGATGAATTCTTAACACAATGAATTTACCTGCCAAAAGAGATTAAGTTTTAACCAAGCAAGTAGTTTCATAACTTTTGTAACCAAATGACGTTCAATTTTTACAGAAAGAGATGAATTTTCAATAAAAAAAATTTGTTAGTCAAAAAAGAACCAAAAATTGCAATCAAGTTGTTGAATTTTGAACCAAATAATAAGATTTTCATCCAAAAAAGATGAACTCTTAACCAAAAATTTAATGGTAGGCTTTTTAACCAAAAAGAATGAACTTTCAACCAAAAATAGTCAGATATTATTATTAAGTTCGATTAAAACATAACATTTTAAATGAACATTGAGATTCAATTTTAATACACTGAAAATATCAGCGTAGCAAACTGGAAATTCGGCTTACAAAATAATATTAATTTTCGATTGCAAACTTTTTGATTTTGGACTATAAACTTTTAAATTCGAATTACACATAAGTTTAATACTTTAAAAATTCTATGACACTATTTTGACACTATTTACACTATTTTTCATCTCTAAAGTGAGTCTGAGGTCTGGGATCGGATCACGAATTCGCGGCATTTTCCCCTATTTTTCAAAGAGTATATTTCCGGCAAATTACTGGATGTCTCGGTTCTCTTTATACCCTGCATCATGTGATATTAAATTTGTGATATTTAGAGTGATTGGATAAATTTTTCTTCTAAAAACTTGTAACATCTCCGGTGAAAAAATAAATTCACTGTCACTTTCCAGTTTTACCCGGTCTTAAATAATTCCTGTTTCCGGGTTTGCCAGTTTAGTAGGCACTTTCATTCAATCGCATTTGATCACAGGTTACTTGGCCAAGAACAATCCTTATTTTGGGGCAACTGTTGGCAGAGTTGCAAACCGAATTGGCAAAGGTAGTTTTACACTCGACGGTGTAAACTACACTTTGTCAAAAAATCGGGGAGACTACACTCTCCATGGAGGTTTTAGAGGATGGAATTCAAAAATATGGGAAGCCAATGCAGTGAACAATTCTGTTGTAATGACTCTCTTGAGTGAAGATGGAGACGAAGGATTCCCTGGATCAGTAATTGCTTCTGCAACATTTAAACTTAATGATGATGGTGAATTGAGTATCGAGATGAAAGCGTTTAGCACAAAACCGACACCGATTAATCTGACAAACCACAGCTACTTCAATCTTGCTGGACATGTAAGTTTCCAAATAAATATTATTATACTAAAAAATTAATAATTTATTGGCAGTTCATTCATTTATAGTTATTTATTTTTATAGTTAAACTAGCTGTAAATGCACGCACACGTAGCGCGCATTAACGTCCCTGGATTTTCATTTCCTCATATTAAAAATATCAACAATTTAAAAATCCATGCTTAAATCAATTCTCAAATATGATATAGAGTTTTTCCAATTGTTTAAATAATAATTAATAGTTTCGAATTGGAAGCGTTTGAACTAAAAAAAATTATATAATGAACGATTTTGAGTTGAAAACGTTCCCAATCAAATAATTTGAGACTAGGTAGAATTTGTAAAAGGGCGAATATTTCATATATGTATATGTTGTGGGCAAAGCCCGGAGTGCTAATTTTAAACTATTATCTATTCTAATAGAAGATTTTAGCTCAAAATTGTTGAATCTTGAAGATTATCAATTAAAAATTATTGTACAATACTAGCAGTCAAATAATAATTTTGAATATTGTTAACATTTAAAGTTAAATTATTCTAAAAACGTTGAAAATTAGATCCTTTCTAATTTGAAATTTTCAAACTTATTTAAGTCAAACCTAAAACGTCTGAAATGATAGAAAACCAAACTTCGTTCAAAAATCGAAGCATTCTTAAATCAAGATCTTGAAACTAAATCGTTGAAAATAATTAATTTTAAAATTGTGCATAATGATTTTTAAAATTCAATCGTTTAAATTTGAGGTGCAAAATTAATAACTTGGAAATCAAGGGAAACAACTTCATGTTGAAGACCATTTTGTCAAACTTTCGTATACTAATAAACTGTCAAATTGACATCATAAAAAAAGTCGCGAAACAAAAAACACGTGAAAAGCGAACGAAACAAAATGAATGAATCGTAGATTATTATGAGGTCTGTCCGGAAAGTGTCCAATCTTGTGGTGTACCAGGAGTAAGTGTTATTTCTGGTCAATGACAATCTACTTCAAAGTACTCCCCTTTGGAAGCCACAACCTTCTTCCTTTTAGAGTACACTTCAATTTCGAAAACAGCTACATATCACAGGGGGCCAGGTTAGGACTGCATGTGGGGTTCCGATTTTATGTTAGGACGTGTTTCACCAGAAATTGCTGAATAAGCTGAGATGAATGGGCAGGTGCGTTGTCGTGGTGAAGGACCCAGTCTTCCTCTGTCTCCCTCGCTGGCAAACGATGATTTTCATCAATTAGCACTCGCAATCGTTTCACATTTTGAAGTGTTTTAGCTAAGGGGTCGACCACTCTGATGTTCCTGGTACACTCACTAAATATTCCCATATATTCTTTCAATATTTCCAAATATTCTTGATATTCTTGATATTCCCAAATATTCCCTTATATTCATACATGTTCCCATATATACCGAAGTATTCCTAGATTTTCCGATTCCTTCCCTTCCGTTCACCGATTGTATTTGTATAGCTTTTTATTTGGTGCCTTGGCAATTATCATGAAATTATTATAAATTGAACATAAATTAAATAATAAATCATTTCTAATTCATATCAATTCAAAAGTGATTGACTTCAAATAACTAAGTTCACATTGTTAGTTTAAAATACTTCATATTCAAAATTGTCTAATTTTTAATATATATCATTACTTTGATTTTCAAATTGTTTATCGTTTCATTATGACCGATTATGACATGAAATTTTCAGGTTTTATAATTCGATATCATTTAATTTTACATCACTTTTTTTTTAACTCAATAAAGCTGATGATTTCTAAAAAAACATGTGATAGTTAATATTTTAACCGAGAAAAGATTTTTTTTTTAAATCAAAAACAGTTCAATTGAAAAAAAAGATGAAATTTCTACCAAAATAGATAAAATTTCAAATCCATGAAAGATTTTCCAGACAATAAAGAAAAAAAAACGTCATCAAAAATGTTGAATTTTGATGCCAGAAAGATTTTTAATTTTTAATACATTTTCAACCAAATATATGAACTTTCAAATAAAATTATGCATCTTTATAAAAAAAAATGAATTTCAACTTTTAACAAAGGAGTTGATTTTTCAACATAAGAAGATTAGTTTTCAACAAAAAATGTAATAGTAGATATTTTAACAAAAAATACTTTAATTTTAAATACAACAGTTCAATTTAACTAAAAAATACGAATTTTCAACAAAATACGTGAATTCTCAACTAAAACGGAATATGTTTCAACCAAACAGTTGCATTTATAAAAAAATGGATTTTTCAACAAAAAGAAAGAATTTTCAACAAGATAAATCAATTAATTTTCAACCAAATAGTAAAAGTTTCAAACAAGAGGATTATGCCTCCAATCGAAAATGTGGATTTTCAACCAAATAGTTTAATTTTTCAACTAACAAGATAAATTTTTCGCAAAAAATGCAATAGGAAGATTTTCAGTAAAAACAATCATATTCAGATAATATTCTCAACTATCCTTTGGATCTTGCTACCAAGTTATTGAATTATCTACCATATTTTTAAATCTTCGAGCCCAAAATACGAATTTCCTACACAACAATTGAATTTTTAACTTGAAAATGTCAATTTTTAACGACAAAATTAATTTCCAACCTGAACAGATTAATTTTTAACCAAACAGTTATATTTTCAACCAAAATAGATCAAATTTTCTACAAAGAAGAAGAATTTTAAAACCAAAAATGCGCATGTTTCACGAAATAGTTGAATTTTCAACCAAAGAGAAATTTCTCAGTCAAGAAGGAAAACAATTTCAATCAAATTGTAAAATTTTTAAGCCAAAAAGACTGAATGAACTTTCAGCTAAAAATAGTTGGATTTTTTATTGGGTTCTAATGATGCAGTTCGCATTTAAATAATAATAATGAATGAATAATTATAATAAAGAATAATAGTAATAGAATACACAAAGTGTCTCGGACTATGCAAAATTTTAGGCACTGAAGATATTATAAAATTGTGCTAACTCGTACTAAAATTGTAACTAAATACTTATTATTATTAACCCATGCAATTTTCTCAAACTAATTTCATTAAGCTTCTGCGTCTATTTAATTAACAGAATTCACTTTTTATATGTAATTTCGTTTTCTAAGTTTATAAAATCTTAGCAAGATTCGAAGAGATGGGAGGGGACAGAAAATCTCACGTTATCTTACATAGGAGGAGGGGGGGTGGGGGGGGGGGGGGTGGCTGAAAATGTCAGAAAAACACCTTACGTTAATTGTGCATGAACCCTTATTTATTTGTTTATTCATTCATTATTATTTCGTGAATTTATGATTATTTGTGGGTCTCGGGAAAGTAAGGATACGTGGGTTAGCGTTTGCAGATAATAAGGTTGTTATAGCAGAGTCAATCGAAGATGTGCAAAGAATGTTGAGCAAACCGAATATTAGCATGAAGAACATGGGCCTAAAAATTGAGGTGAATGTAACCAAAATGATGGTGTTTTGAAGAAATGAGTGAGAATACATTTAATTAAATATACATAATTTAAATATATTCCGAAATATTGTCTCATATTCTCAAATATTCCTTCATATTCCTACATATTGTTTCATATTCCTACATATTCCCTCATATTTCTACATATTCTCATATTCTTCACATTCTCTGTATTCCCAAATATTCCGATATATTCTGTATATCTCAGAATATTCTTAAGGGAATATATTCCTGGTACACGAAAAATCAGAGTGGTCGACCCCTCGGTTTTAGCCGTTGCGGGCCTACCAGTGTGTGGAACATTTTCACTGAAGTACGTCCTCGCAGAGGACCCCCTGAATGATTAATAACTGTTTTTCACAAAAGCACAACTAGATACAAAGTTAGAGCACAGTGTCGAATACTTTAGGAACAAACCTTATATATATATATAAATATTTTCGGTTTCGATTCCCTTGGAATAGAACCGAAGGGCTTATGACAAAGCCACCGAACGCGTCCTCGGGTTGCGGATAGAGGGTCCCCGTACCAAGGGTTTCTGCTAAATAGGGTTACAATAATTAATAAGTAGTCGCGGACAATTGTCCAGGGATGGTCCCGAAGGAATAACCCCTAAGCGAAGGTGTGAGAACCGTGCCGAAAGCTGCATGGCACCTGGGTGAGGTGTCTTTAACGGTGACTCTGGGATACCGGGCGACGTCTCAGAGTATCAGCCTTATCCTTGCACGCGGGGCTCTACAAGGATTGACAAACCCTTTCTCTAGCTGCTCGTGGGAACAACAATGAAACCAACAAACCACCAAAATGTTGTAGATGCAGTTCAAAACGATCGAACGCGCAGAGCACCCGACAATGGATCGGCAAACAATGCCCAACATCCTAGAGTTCGCGGTGCTGAAAATAATTTGGATGGAAACACGACGGCGAACCGGCGAAACGCCCACATTCAGTGGACGAATCAACTTAAGAATGACGTGCTAGACTGCTACGATGCCAGTATTATCCCTGTTCGCGGAGGCTTTATGGCGCGTATGCATACTTTGTGGTGCCAGAAACACCCAGAGCTTTAATACGTTTCGCATCAGTCTTTGCGAAATCAAGCCGACTACCTCCGGAAAAATGGATATGTACACGGAGCGCTTCCTCAACCGCTGCTTGAACAAGCTGCAGACGAAGATGAAACGACATTAAGACCAAGCGCAGAAAGCAGGCACCTTCTGGACGATGATCGCAATTTCGGTACAAGGAGGAACATCAACATGCAAGTTCCTCTTAAGCCCCAAGATGTGGCTGAAATGGATGCCTCCCTTCGTGGAGATATCTCGCAAGAGTCCGACCTCTGGACCATCAATTGCTCAGTTTATGGTGCTGCGAAAGCTTTGGCTGATTCAAATCGAAGGCTGAAACCGACGATGGATCAGAAGACCAGAAGATGCTTGCATCAACTGAACAAGAAAATTGGATGGGCAAGACAGAATGCGTCCCGTGTTCAATGTGTGATTGACTACATAACATCTGGTAGACCGTTCACGGAAAGGGTTCGAAAGTTCGCCCAAGAACTAAGGGCCTTGAATCACACACTGAACAAGTCAAAGCTGCTGGCAATCAAGCAGCATATTGTTGACAAAATAAGGCTGTTATCTGACGCAAGGAGGAGGATACAGAAGAGGGAAAGATGGAACAGGGAGAATCAACAGGTTCTTGCTGACCCATCACGCCTCTTCAGTGATCCCCCTGTTTTTGCAAAGAATCCACCCAAGCACAAGGAGGTAGAGACTTTTTGGAGAGAGGTGTACAAGATCCCGAAAACACTAGAGTTGAAAGTAGATACTGACAATATCATCCGCTTCAAGGAGTTTTGCGACAGCCTCATAAAATCTGAGGAGGAGTGCCCATCAGTCACTGCCGAAGAGGTGAAAAAAGCACTTAGAGGCACGAAGAACTTTTCCGCTGCTGGACTAGACTGTATTAAGAACTTTTGGTGGAAGAAGTTTAATTCTATACACCAACATTTGGCCCGCATATTCACCTCATATTTAAAGTCGGAGACGCCCATTCCGCAGTGACTGGTGTTAGGACGCACTATACTTCTACCGAAAAAAGGCAACCTGTCCAGACCAGAGAATTACAGGCCAATAACTTGTTTGAACACACTGTAAAAGATCTTTACAGCTGTCCTAAACAACAGGATCGTTCGACGAATTGAGCCTGTATGGCGAGAGATGTACGAACAACGAGGCTCGAAAAAAGGTGTAGCAGGCTGTCGAAAGAACCTGCTAATTGACAGGTGTCTCTGTAAAGACGCTGCCGCCCATCAGCGCGTCCTGTCACTGGCCTGGATTGACTACCAGAAAGCTTTCGATTCAACCTCTCATAGACTTATCATCTGTCTGTTGGAAAGCTTGAAGGTACATCCACACATAGTTAGATGCATAGAGAGACTGATGCCTCTTTGGAAAACTATATTTACCATCTCATCTAGGAATCATCGTCTGACGACGAACAAGGTCACCTTCCAGAGGGGAGTCGTTCAAGGGGATAGTATGAGCCCTTTGCTTTTTTGCATCACACTTCTGCCTCTATCTCTCGCACTACGAAATTCTCCTGGATACCTCTGTGGCGACACTAATCAGCGTGAGCATAAGGTCACTCATGTATTTTATATGGATGACCTGAAGATCTATGCCGCTGGTAAAAGCAAACTTCAAACTGCTATAAATATCGTCAAGAACTACACAGGGGAGATTGGGTTCCAAGGACCATGAGCTTGTGGATATAAGTGTTATTAGACATCTTAACACTGGAGAGACCTGGGTGTGCCTCAAAGCCGCATTCAGGACGTAACATCAGTGAAGGAGTCTCTCCGAAGCAGATACAAGCATCTTCTTCGACAGATTTGGTTTTCCAATCTGTCGGCGTTGAACAGGGTATCTGCGACTAACATGCTTGCCGTCCCGGTTCTACTCTACTCGTTTGGGGTGGTTCAATGGACGAAGAACGAGCTTAAGGCCCTTGATGTCACCACGCGTAAGATCATGCATATGCATAAAAGCTTGCATATCAATTCGTCAGTTCCGCGATTATACATTTCACGCC